>DF357808.1:0-12726 GCA_000787875.1 Solanum virginianum | reverse complement strand
TTGTTGATATCACCGCTGTTTTGGATTATGGACCCCAGATACTTAAAGCTTTCCTTTTTGGGGATAGGTTGAGTGCCAAGCCTCACCTCACAGCTTTCTACATTTCTGTCCACACTGAACTTGCATTCCAAATACTCCGTTTTGGTCCTGCTTAACTAATGCTTTGGATTCGATTCTCTGATATAGAAACTACCCCTCGCACCCTCATCTCTATTACTCTCTCCCAAACCTTCATCAAATGGCTTAACAATTTGATACCTCTATAATTGTTACAGTTTTGTATAGAAACTACCCCTCGCACCCTCATCTCTATAACTCTCTCCCAAACCTTCATCGAATGGCTTAACAATTTGATACCTCTATAATTGTTACAGTTTTGAGCATCTCCCTTGTTCTTGTACAATGGGACCATTGTACTCCTTCTCCACTCATTTGGCATCCTGGCCGACTTCATAATAGCATTGAACAACCTGGTCAACCATTCTAAGCCCTCCTCGTCGATACTTTTCCAAAAGTCTACCGGGATCTCGTCAGGTCCAACCGCCCTCCCCCTTTTCATCCTTCTCATTGCTCGTTGTACTTCCTCCATGTTGAACCGCTCGCAAAACCCAAGATCGCTAAGGTTTTCAGAGCTTGCCAACCTACCCAGCTCGATATCTCGGTCACCTTTTTCATTCAAGAGTTTATGAAAGTAAGCTTGCCACCTTAATCTAATGGAGGTGTCATCCACTAACACTTCGCCCTCCTCATCATTGATGCACTTAACTTAGTCCAAGTCGCAAGCTTTCCTTTCCCTTACTTTAGCTAGCCTATACAATCTCTTTTCCCCACCTTTATCGCTTAGCTCCTCATAAAAGCGCTCAAACGCTGCTGACTTCGCACTTGTCACTACCATCTTTGCCTCTGTCTTGGCCTTCTTATACACAACCTTAAGCTTTTGTTTTTCATCTTCATCCCGACATTCTAACCACTCATTGTAAGCAACTTTCTTCGCTTTAACTTTTTCCTGAACTTCAATATGCATATTGATTCGATTTTCTCTACATATGAATAACGATAGTTTTATTGATCTTCATCAGATACTTACAATTTTCTATAATAGCCTTAAGAGGATGAGACTTCAAAGTTCAAACGTATGCATGCAAATGAAGTAGACTTGGGATTCCTAATCAAAGGGCTATAATCAAAATTTATGAAAAATTTGTAAATTAAAAAAAAAATTGCGTCTGGTGACTACACTTTGGCTTGCCAAAAGCAAAACTTAACATATGTATGTCGTTTAAGGTGAATTCAAGATTTTATGACGATGGATGTACCATTATTTTTTAAGATGAGTCTGAAATGGCAATTTAACCTTTGTGATGGTGATTTAGCAATCAAGATTTTAGATAAATAAAAACGCAACACCAATTAAACTTGGTGTTTTCTGTCTTGGAATAAATTGGGGTTAGTGAATAGATATATGATGATGGAGAAAACTCAAAATGTTCTATCTTATAAACTATTAGTTAGGGGAATAAGAGCTTTTGCTTTAGAATAAAGGAAGAAAAAGAAGAATAGTGTTGTTTGTGTTTTTCATTGTCGTTCTATTTTAGAATGATGGTTGAGTTTTATATAGTTGTACACAAGTGGCTATTTGGGACCGATGAGAACCCTCCATCCTTAACGAGGTCTTAGATTCAATCCCAACGAGTAGAGAAGGCTTTCATGAGTAGCGCTTCATGGTGGGGGTGGGGGGTGACAAGACCTCATATACAAAACAAAACTTTCAAAAGAAGATCATCATTATTGAAAAAAATTACAATAGCAACTATGGCAACTTGTCTCCTTACATTTTCATCATTTGCTCAAAAACTAGTGAATCCTACAAATACATTCCACCCACCCCATACCAAAACATTCTACGAGAATTGTGCTCGAAGATGTTCGATCACTTTCTTATCCAATTGAAAACCTTTGACAAGAACATCCTCAAGAATTGGTGGATTTGAACCAAAGAGTTGATACGAGATCATATGCACTCCAGGATTTTGGCTGTTGAAACTACTCAAATGTGTCGCGTTGGTAGTTCCCAAATTGTATTGAATGTGAATCATACTTTGTGGGATCACAAAAACATCCCCTGGATTCAAGATCTTAGCAAACAACCTCGATTTGAAAGGATTTCCTGTATCAGGGACAACAAATCCAACATAGATAGTACCCTTCAATACGAGTATTAGCTCACTTGCTCGTGGATGAATGTGAGGTGAAACTAGTCCAAATGGTTCAAGATCAGCACGAGCCATCGAAATGCCTAGAGTGTTGAGTCCTGGCATTCGATTTACGTTCAATATATTCACAGAAAAACCAAGATTTGTTGGTGTTGGTATTCCACTTGCATTGAAACCTGAAGCAAAGAAATCATCTGCAGTGGCTACCTTTGGGTCTTTGCAAAACCTTCCATTCACAAAAACTGCACCTCAATGAAACAGAACAACATTAGGAACATAATTTACAACAAAAAGATTGAAGCTTTCAAGTAAATAATTTAAAGACAGAAAACTAATAAAAACACCTTTGAACTTGGCACAAGCTATTAGTTTCCTTCTCAAATTATTGACGGTCTTTAAAACACCCTTCTACTTGACTAACTAAACTTAAGTACACCTCCGAACTACACAAGTGTTAAAAACACCCCTTAACTTGACAAGAATTTAGGAGTGTATTTCACTCTTGTTACAAGATTACAGATGTTTTTAAGTTCAGTTAGCCAAGTAGAGGGGTGTTTTTAACACTACCAATAGTTCAGGAATAAAACTAATAATTAGTGCTAAGTTTAGAGTTATTTTTAGTAATTTTCTCATTAAAGAAGTATTAAGTTAAATGCTCGATAACAACAACAATAACATACTCAGTGTAATCTCACACTTGCAGTTTGGGGAGGAAAGAATAGACACAGACCTTACTCCTATCTTTTGCTAGGTAGAAAGACTGTTTCCACTAGACCATCGACTCGACATAAACGTAATTCAAACAGGATATACAAGAAAATAAAACAAAGCAAACAGAGTAATAGTAAAATTGAAGAATAGGCTACTATGCTAATACTAGGTAAAACAAACAACAACACACGGCTACCTACGATCTCTTTGACCTATTCCTCGACCTCCAAACCTTCTTATAGGGTCGTGTCCTCTGTAAACTGAAGATCTACTTAGTGTAAAAACATATTAATTGATAATTAACTTGGTCTAAGTGGTACCTAACCATCTATCACAATTAAACTTCAATGTTTAGTGTAAAAAGATCTTTACACTACCCACTAAAAACAATTGGCAACCGACAACTCTCGTCGCTAAACAACAAAAATTCATTGCTAATCCTATTTAACAACGAATTATCAAAAAAAAACATCCTATGACAATGAATTTCCTAGCTAATATTTTTTTTTCGTGATCATCAGTATATATATAACTTAAATCCTGTCAAGTGAAACTGCATAAATCATCATAAATAAAGATAAGATAAGTGAGTTACCAGAGTGGTTGGTATCTTGAACAGCAACACATAGATCTTGAAGAGGATCAAGATCATAAGCAGAAATTAAGGAAGAAAAGTAAACATTGATGACTATAGTAATTAAAATTAAGAGAGACATTTTCATTCTAATTTGGCTGCTAATCACAATTACCACTCAGTAATTGTTGGAAATTTTTGTAGGAGAAATCTGAGCTATGTATAGAATAGTGAAAAAGCAGTCAAGATTTAGTTTGAAGAATCTAGAGCTTTTTTAAGTTTTCAAGAAAGTGGTCAACATCAAGAAGTCTTTTTTTTAACAATATAGTCTTTTATTTTATTTTCATATTCTATATTTGTGGCTTGAAATTAGAGAAGAAATGGGTAGTAGGGACCAATGACTTCATACACATAAAAGTCTTTTGCAGACAAAAGACACGTTTAAATGTCATTTGTCAGATTCTCCTTGTCCAGACGTACAGCCAAAGTTGTATTTTTAGTTAAATTTAGATCACAATTTAGTTTCGGGAGTTCAGAAGCTCGAATCAAAATTTTGACAGTTTCAATAATTTTGCATGGTAAAACTAACGCTAGAGATGATTTCGTTGTGATTTTTAGAGTTCCAGAGGGCATTTTGAGTATTTTGAGTTTTAACTAGTTTCCTTGAGTCCTATCGAGTTTCGGGCTAAGGAAGTCTCGAATTCAAATTTCGATGGTTCGATTGAGTACAGAACGGCGAATTTGATAAGATTGCATATTTGGTTGGTGTTCACGGGTTTCAAACGAATCTCGAGGGTTCGTTTCGTGTTTTGGCATAGCTATTTTGACTGCAATCTGGTGCAGGAAAAGTGTGCTCCGCATTCATGACATTGGCCTCCGCATTCGCGGAGGCTTACTTTCCTCTTAACTCCACGTTAGTGGATCTTTTTTCGTTTTTGTTAGAGAAAGTGAAAATTTAAATTTGATCGAATCTTAATATAAATATAAAAAAGATTTAAAAAAAACTAAAGAGAGTTTTTATCCTAAAATAATTGAATCCAACATAATTCAATGAATTAATTATTTCATCTATTATACAATATCCAACAAAATCAAGATAATTATGCATGAATTGACATAATCATCAATATTTATAACAAAAAGTGATAATTACATGATCTTCTACTTTACAGAAGTTATAAGTAGGGGCAGCGTTAGTGTAATAAAGCAAATAAAGCAAAGGCTTTAGACCCCTTGATTATGACACCATTTTTCACTTTAAAAAAAAATTAAAGTTGATTTTAAATATTAATTATATGACTGTCATAATTTAGGTTTGGTAATATATCTAAAAGATTATTTTATTGAACATATTCTCTTCTGAATGCAAAAACAGCAATATGGACCAAATATCCCCTCCAACCTAAGGAAATTATCAAATCATCATTCAGACAAAAGTATTAAAACTTTAGCTTTTCAAATATTACTACTATTTTTCATTAATATAATTTGGTCGTCTATTAAGACCAAAATTGCATTTTATTTAACCATACAAAGATATTACTATAGCATGATAATCATCATTGATCCACCATCCTGAACATGTGAGCTTTAAAAATTCTTGCTTTGATAGGAACATATGAAATTTGTGTGATCTTTTGTTTCCTTATATTAAGGAATTCACTATATAGATGTGAGAAGAATAAGGATTAAGGGCCAAAAATACTTAAAAGCAATCAGAGTTTACACTAAATTACCAAGTAATTTAACCATAAAATGTTGAATTAGAGTGAGATTACTTGCCATTTAACCGTGATAAGTGATAAAAGTTTATATACAAGATGAGTATCTTACATTAATTTAGAACCATGACCAAGTATTGTCTAAAATCATACAATTATGGGATGTAGTAGGGTAGGTAGTATTGGCAAAAGAATAGATTCGATTTAATTTGGACGGACAAAAATGAACTGAATCAATAAATGAGTTATCACTCCACCCTAAAAAAAATTGTTGGGAGATATGAATGTCCCATTAAATTTAGTTGGTAAGCAAGCACATCAATAGAAAATAAGCAGAGAAGATGAGGAGAGAAGTATAACAAAAAGCAATATATTATTATATTAAGAAATGCGAATAAGCAGACAGTTTTTCGTCAACTTTTTTTCTTTATTATATGAGGTCCATAAGACAGTAGATTGTCTGCTTCAACTTATTGATTATATTTCTTCAATTGCTTTAATTATAATTTTATAATATTGTCCCTAATCAATTATTTTTGCAGTTTTTTTAACTGTAATTTTATTATATCACTCCAATCAATTATTTTAAGTCATGTAAATATAGAATTATGATAAAACAAACACAATATCATAAATTAAGTCTTTTTTTTAAACTGAATAAATAAAAATAACTATATATTTTTTAATGATTATATTTGTGTTAAAAAGGAATTACTTTAAAAAATATATAATATAAATAAATCAAAAACTTTATGTATATTACTTGAAATGATGTAAAACGCACAATAAGTCACAAGAATTGTCAATTTAAAATTTTGATTCTTGAAATTTTATCAGCCACATAAATTGGGATAGAGAGAGTACATACATTATTTTACTATAAATTACAATAATTAATAATTTAAAATATTTTTAAAAATAAATGCAATTTTGATTGACTCTCAAAATTTTATATGTACAACATAAATTGGATCAAAATAAGTAAAATATATTATTTAAAATTAACATAAAATATACTGTAAATCACAATAATTAACAATTTATAATTTTTTTTAAAAATACATTAAAAATCTATCAATGTCACATAAATCAAAACAAAAAAAATACAAGTCGGGGCATACTAGCACGAGCTCTTGTAACTAATATAAATAAACATTTAGCTTAACCTCAACTAGCAAGTAAACACTACAACTTAGTTTTAACTAGCAACTTAACAGTTCAACTCATCTCCATTGTGTCCCACATCAAATTAAACACTAACACGACACATGCAATTTGAAGGTGTCTAGACGATCAGTTTGTAAGTTGAAGTGTTCAAATGACATAGTGGAGACAAATTGAGGTGTATGAACGTGTAGTCTCAAAGTTGTAAGTGTTTAGTTACCAGTTCATGAGTGTCTATCTGTATATCATACCTTTATTTACTCATAACCAATGTCGTGCAAATTTTATGGAAGTGCATTAAAATAGAAGATCATCAAAGGAAGAAACCTTTTGTTTCCAAAGAAAATGGAAGCTACTTGCATTTCCCTTTTCTCATAACTTGTTCATGATATCCTAAGGAGATCAAAAGCAGAAAATAATATGATACATTGAGCATTTTGACCAGCTCTTTACACATCATAATCAAAAACAACATAAAATGACTAGAACTCCATAAAATGCATAGTTTTTTTTTTTTCGACTATTCGATATATATTCTAGCCACTAGCCCTCTACCTTACGACGAAGTTACGTAACGAAGCTTTTCAAGCATAACTTGCTCATCATTGAGCTCTCCGATACCTATTTCCTGTCCTTGAATCATCTCCTACCTCAACTGTATTGAATGGAGAATTGCCTTTCTTAGAAAACTGTGTGGCAGCTGCTCGAGCACCAGCTATTGCAGCAACAAGATTTTCAGATTGGCTGTTTACCTCAGATGTACTGGTGCTACTTGGAGAGGAAGCAAGGGATCCTGGCTTCAATGAAAAGGGATCCCGCAGATTTGGAAGGGGAAATTTTACTGGAAGTGGGGGCGCAACTGGAGAAATACCTCGTACTGCAGCTTCATATATCTAGAAGACAAATTCAAACGAAAAAGTTATATAAATTAATGATGCAACAACGAGATGAGCTTTAAACGAGGATCAACTACAAGTGGAAATGTCTTAAATCATGTATAATGGGGGAAGAAAATAAAGTTTCTCAAATTTTAATACCTTCCTTTCCAAGTTATAAACACCTTGGAACCCTCGCATCTCAAATGGCACGATAAGTTTCTGCACGAGTTAAAATGAAAATAATGATTCTTTTCCTGGAGATGATATGACGAAACAGATAATTGACTTCCAAATAAACCAAAATACCTGTGGCTGCTCACAAAGCCAACAAAATTTTGTTTGTCCCTCTAGCCTCACCTGTAAGCAAATTGTGTCGAATAAAATAAGAACACGTATCACTGAACAAAATAGTTGAGAAATAAACTGCAGCAACGGATAGGAACAAAGAGATATTTGAAGCTCACCCCTTCAGGAACCTGATCCCAGTTGACTAGCTCATCACATGTGACACATCCAACTACTTCAACACAACCTGTACAAACCAAAAGTTTAAAAAGATTTTTCGAATGACAATTAAGAACAAGTAATCTCTACGTTGAAGAAAACATAAAAATGATCACAACTTAAGTCAAAATGCAGATGCAGAAAGTTAGATATCTTTTAGATGAAACCGAAAAACTAGAGAGGAACATATCTCAGCCAATTTCAGATCTATCCAACTATCATAGGTGTACTTAGTATGACATAAGAATAAAGAACCATGCAAATGCATTTAATGATGGTGATTAGATACTGCATAGATTCATAAATATTAATTATGGAAAGAAAAGGCAAATCCCATATTATCTCCTACAAAAATTCGCACCAGATGTCAAAGAGAAGCTTATAAGCTGTCATTAAGTTTGTACCCCTCGAGCATGAGTTCTAAATAGGGTATTGATCCAGCACTTCAATGGTCTACTCAAGCAAATACAATATCTTAAGTATAGGAATCTTATCTAACTTTTTATTCCAGTCGAATTGATTTTAGTTCAAAACCAGAGAAAAATAATTAAGTAGCAGGCAAAATTGTATTGCAAGGAGTTACTCACCTAGAAGTCTTGAGACTGGATAATGCTCGGGAAACTTGAGATCTGTTACGCCATTCACAGCATAGATTTCCCTGTAGAAGTCCTCCATTGCTTTGATAGTTTCTGGTTCCGGGATTTTACTAGCAGCATGAATCCAAAGTCGACCTTCATGAAAGAAAGAAAAACATTCTAATTATATACTAAGGAATTGAATTCCAACAAGAAACAGTATAAGATTGCTCATTCAAGTAAGAAACGGACAATTAGAGATACCCAAATACACAATCATACAAAGAGAGAGCAGCGGAAAAAAATACGGCAAACAGAATCCTAGTCCCACTATTTTGTTCCATATATTTGGCAAGATGAAAAAGAATTTCTGAATCAAAAAGAGAAGGGTACTTTTCATATATTCTCAAACCAGAGATCCAAACTGCTGGCAAACGATTACTTGAATGTAGGTCATGAAATAGGATATCTAAGAGAACAAGGCTACTTTCCATTCATTCTCGAATGAGAGAGTGAAATGGTTGATGAACAATAACTTGAATGTAGGTCAGAAAATAGGATTCACAAGAATCTGAAGAATTGTTGCCCACACTAAGTATATTTCAATATTATAGAATGTTGTCAATTGTTTTAGGTAAATGGTGTGCGTGGATCACGAAATAGAGTTATTACCAACTAAGATCTCATTCAAAACCTTTTGAATATCCTCGGACGTTACTTCCACTTTCTTTGGAAAGATGAAAATGAGATAGAACTACGAGTGGCTTTTTTGAAGAAAATAACTTTTCCAATGGTCGTACTTTAGTGTGACAATCTCTCAAACAATCTACACATTTGTTTAGTACCAACACCTTAGTGAAACTTGAATTCATATTTACCAAGAGTATAAGTCATGTGTCCCAAGAATACCCCACCATTAGCAATACACCCATTTCAATATGACAATGCGAAGCAAACAGTGCTAGACGTGGCTTTGCAATGTATACATTACCACTAGCTTCTAGAGACTAGAGGTGATTGAGCAGATTTCTTTTTGGCTTTCATCTCACCTACTTTCAGCCATGCTTGCAACTTAAAAGTCGCTCAACTCTTTACCCTCTGAAGCAAGAGCCTTTATTTTTCACAAATGTTCCTCATCTGTCCCATTAGATGAACACGATTCTAACCCCTAGCCAATATATTCTCTCTCCCTTCTATTCTCCAGTAAGTCCCCTGGTGACTTCCCCGAGAATTTCCTATTGACTAAATCCTTCTATATGACCGCTTCATAATCAAATATACTGCCATCATTGGACTTCATGAAATGGGAGGTCGATGAGTATGACAACCGAAATTAGGAAAGCATTTGAAGAAGTGGGGGAATGGCAAAACTTTCTATCAATAGACACTTCCTGTTTCAGGCTTTCAGCTGATGCACAGAGAGTTAAAAGATAAATCTAGGGTCCTCCACTCCCGAATAGCATGAAGATTTTTGGCATCATCTTGATGAAATGATTTAGTGATATATATTGAAAATAAAAAATATTAAGTATTTTGTTGTATGATTTCAGAGGGGCTTCAGTAAAGCAGGCTGGGAGTTCATCTCTTGCACTACAAGATGAGATGATGCATGCATAGCACTGACATCCAAACCATTGAAGGGCAAAAACATATGGGAAAACTAGGATGTTTAGCCATTCTCTAATTAGAAATACTTCAGAACGAATAATTTCAATTAGATCTGCTTCCACAAGTTACCTAACAGTTTTACAGAAGACTGAGAGACTATGGCGTCTAAATGACGACAACAACAACAGCATACCCAATGAAATCCCACAAAGTGGGGTCTGGGGAAGGTAGAGTGTATGCAGACCTTACCACTACCTCATGGAGATAGAGAGGTTGTTTATGGCGTCTAAATGACGAGATTGGAAATTCTGCAGTCATGTTGATGGTGCCTTAGAAGTGAAAGCAGGAAGAAGATAATGTTTCAAAATAGGTGCTTTGAAGATAAAGAATGACATCAAAGCTTCATTGGCTGGCTGGTGAAGCGCTACGATTTTTCCTTTATCAACAATTCCTCGCTTTCCAAGTCACACAAAATTATGCAAAGGAAAGACCTACCGGCCTTGTGAATAAACTAGTCCTTTATAAAATTAATAAGCTAAAACAACAACATACCCAATGTAGAACCTTATCCCTACCTTAGAGGTCCTACAGACCCTCGGCTCGAGGGAAAACAGTCCAAAGCAGTCCAGAAAAAAAAAATAAAGGAAGTGAAAGCATAACAAAGTATTTTTGAATAGTAACTACAGCAAAATAATACGATAATCCAAGTAGAAGAAACACCATATAGTAACAAAAATCAAAGGACAAGAAACTACTAGAGCAATACTACGACTACTAGCTCAAAAACAACCTAAATAAATAAATGCCTCACCACTCTACTAAACTTGAATTTCAGGTTAGATGTAGCCACATAAATCAACGTGGTACTCAAGACGAAAAACTCTTATATCCTAAGAACAATATACATTAGAGAATGATAATGCTAAAAAAAAGAAATCTATTTAATACTCAGAACACTGATATAGAGTTCTGACCAAGCAAAGCAAGGATTTTTACACATGATATGCAACCAAAAAGTTACTTCCCAAGGAGTGAAATTACCAAATTTAGAAAAAAAAAAATGTTCTGTAGCTTTTTCTTATATCAAACAGTAATGAACCAAATAAAAACCTACAGACCACCATAACTAAAATCAACTAGAACATGGGATAAAGCTCACAACTTTACACCCCCAACCCCACCCACCCAAATCTTTCTTCTTTTGGCACTCCATCTCAACCTTATTTCATTTTATCCCTTCAATTCCATTCCTCATGCACCATCTAAACACAAAATAAAAAATACTAAATAGACAAATGTAACCCCCCCCCCCCAATCCCCCAAGTACTCACCATGCCACCTCATCATCACAATCAAAAGTTACTTCCCAAAGAGTAATTTCACCTAATTTAGGAAAGGGGGGCTACTTTTACTGATATCAGTGATGAACAAAATTAAAAAAGAGACAACTTTCCCAGTTTAGGCTAACATAGATCATCAATTAACTAGCTAATGGAGTAAAGATTACAACTTTAAGAACCCCAACCCTTTTCTCTGCCTTGTTAACAAGCAATACAATCAAAAAGTTACTTCTCAAAGAGTAATTTCACCTAATTTAGGAAAGGTGGACTACTTTTACTGATACCAGTGATGAACAAAATAAAAAAAGGGGCAACTTTCCCAATTTAGGCTAGGAGCGGAGATACATTCATCCAACAATGGTCAGATGAACACCCTTCATCGAACTTTTTTTTTAAAATATATAGGTTAAATATAGATATTTTGATATATAACAATTGTTAAACAATCTTGATTCAAAAATTACCCATCCATGTTCTACAAGTATGAAAACCCTTGACAAAAATGCTGACTCCGCCACTTTAGGCCAACATAGATCATCAACTAACTAGCTAACGGAGTAAAGATTACAACTTTAAGAACCCCAACCCTTTATTCTGCCTAGTTAACTAGCAATCAAGGGGGGTTAAAGGATCATCACAATCAACAAGTTACTTCTCAAAGAGTGATTTCACCTAATTTAGGGAAGGGGGTTGCTTTTACTGATATAAGTGATGAACAAAAAAAAAAATTTAAAAAAGGGCAACTTTCCCAGTTTAGGCCAACAAAGATCATCAATTAACTAGCTAATGGAGTAAAGACTACAACTTTAAGAAACCCCATCCCTTTTCTCTGCCTTGTTAACAAGCAATAATGGGGGGAAAAGTAAAGGGAAGTCAAGAATTAACCTAGGAAAAGTACCTCTAATGGGTGCAGGCCAAGATCTTCCTTCAATGCGTTTGATACCATAAACAAGCAAAGAAGCCCATGGCTGATGCATTGTCAGACATGGATTTCTGTAATTTACTTCTCCTCTGTTCCTGCTTCCCATCTATCAGTTGTTGTTTTCACAAAATTGGGGAATTTTATGGGTACTGCTCAATGCTGATCTTGCCCTATGTGGAAAATCATGTGAAGCTATGATTTCAAAGAGTCTGGGATGCACATAATCTGTCAACTAGTTATTTCCAATTTAAAAAATAATAACTAGATATAATTTTTGTTAAAAATTAATGACATAAATAAATTTTTTTATAGTTACATAGCATAGATGAGTATTAAAAGATTGATAACATATTTGAATTTTTTTTTTCTTAACTAGATACACAGAACATGCATATGCTTTGCACGTGATTCTAAATATTTTGATATATAATAAATGTTTATTAAAAATGTACATCAAAAAGTTCAACCTGTTGAGAATGGAAAATTGTACACTCCACTTGGCTTTGTCCCCAAGTG
>DF357809.1:103772-131502 GCA_000787875.1 Solanum virginianum | reverse complement strand
AAATTTGGCTTTCTTTAAAGTCAACTTGGTCATAGGAGAAACAATAGAAGAGAACCCATTCATAAACTTCTGGTAGTAACCCGTTAGGCCCAAGGAACTCCTAATATCCCTCGGGGTCAATGGTTTAGGCCAATTTCTAATCGCATCAATCTTTTTAGAATCCACCTTAATATCGTCCCCCGACACCACATGGCCTAGAAAGGCAATCTCTTTCAACAAAAATTCACATTTCTCATACTTGACATACAACTTCTCCTCCCTCAATCTTTGTAGCACTACCCTCAAATGACCCATATGCTCCTCCTCAGTCCCAAATTTCTGTAATAGTTCCAATGCACAAAAATACGAGTTCTAACAAACACAACCCTCAAATGACCCATATGCTTCTCCCTACTATGTGAATAGATCAAAATATCATCAATAAAGACCGCAACAAATGAATCAAGATAGGGTTTAAAGATCCTATTCATAAGATCCATAAAGATAGCCGGTGCATTGGTCAACTCAAAGGACATCACAATAAATTCATAATGCCCATACCTAGTCTGGAAGGCCATCTTGGGAATATCACACTCCCAGGAAAGATATCCAGGAACGCATTTACAACTGTAACTGACTCTATAGGAATGACCTTGGAGTCCACATCCCTTACCCTCACAAGATGATAAAGACACCCCTTAGAGATCAACTTATGGGCTTTAATGTAACAAACGAATCTACCATTGACCACCATATTATGACTCTCCTACTCAAGAACGGATTGACCATCTGTTTGAGGTTGGAAGGCTGCACTAAGTTTAACCCTTGTACTAAGACTCCTTTAAAAGGACCTCCAAAAATGTGAAGTAAATTGGGTTCATTTGGGAATTGATATTTGATCCTACGAGTTCTACAATCAATAGAGGCATAGTATGCATGCAATCAATCAATCCTAAGAATGACATCAAAATAAACCATATCCAACTCAATAAGATCATAAGGCAAAATCTTATGAAAAACGCAAATGGGATAATTTCTATACACCTTTCCAGCAACAATAGATGCACCAATAGGAGTAGATACCTCATAACACTCACACAACAAGTCAGGTTCAACATGAAACCTTTTGTCAATAAAAGGGGTAACAAAAGAAAGAGTGGCACCTAGGTCAATCAATGCATGCACATCCAAATAAAAATTTTTTAACATACCGGTGATGACACCGAGCATCTCATGCCCGAGTAGGAGCATGAGGGGCTTTGGCCCCTTGATTGGCTTGATTACTAACAACTTGTGCAAGCAAAGTGAGAGCATTCCAGAGCTCACCATGAGCTGATTGTTCCTTGAGTGTGCGACCTCTTCTTCCTCTTGTGTTAGGCATGGTTGATGATGTTCATGATCCAATAAGAAAATGATCGCTGTCAGCAATTAACTTAACCAAAGGTCAGGGTCAAATCCACAGGGAATACAGGATTTGATAGAAAGACTTCACTACCAATCATTTCAAGTATCCATAACTAAAATATCTAAAAGGGGGGTGGGGGGTTTGTTATTCAGGAATAAAAATAAGTAGACACTATACTACGATGTGAGAAAACACTCAATTTTGGGTACAACTTGGGAATTGTGTTCCCCAAGGTTCATTGAGTCAATTAACCTAGATAACATAACTATAATTAGAGTTTCGTATGCAGGATGGTAACTGTCACGCCCAAAGTCCCGTTAAGGCGGACTGGCACCCGTTGCCGATAATGAAGGATGATAGCTCTATGGCACGATCTAAGAATGAAAAGAAAGTAACAACTTCTAAATGCCATGTAGCCTCCTGCTTACATATGTGGTGCACAACACATTGATAAACAAGACTCTACATAGACACAGCTTTGTAGACTCCCTAGGATGACCCGCTCTGATACCACTTCTGTCACACCCAAAGTCCCGTAAAGGCGGACTGGCACCCATTGCCGATAAGGCTTGGGAGAACCAACCTATATCTATGTGCTTTCTATATATAGTATAAGGGGTTTCTTCATTCAACATGCCTTTAAGAAAGTAAACAGTAATAACAAGCCAAAATAAAATTCATATGGCTAGGCAGTTGGGGCCACGTTGTCTAAAGTAGGAGACATGACCACACTTTAATTTACATAGTCAATAAAATTCATATGGCTAGGCCGTTGGGGCCACGTTGTCTAAAGTAGGAGACATGACCACACTTTAATTTACATAGTCTACAAAGCCTCTAGATAAGGAAAAGTATCTGATAAAGGTCAGGACAGACCCCACCTCAACTAACTATATAATACAAAATATAAGCTCTAGACACACAAAGCTCCAAAGTAACCAGGAGCTTGGTAACGACAGCTAGATATCTTGTACTCTTATTGGGGAGATCTACTAGCACCTGTACCTGCAATATGAAATGCAGGTCCCCCATAAGGGACATCAGTTAGAGATAATATACTGAATATGTAAGGTAGGAAATACTATATATGAAGTAACAACTCAAATGAAACTATGCACTAGTGTAGGATAAGAGACCATCTTTAGTTATACTGTGGAATCATGTACTTTATGTTCTTTTTATTACTTTACCTTTACTGTATAATCTATGCATAACATGTAATACAAATGACCAGCTGATCAGTGGTATTGTGGGATCATGTACTTTATGTTTTTTTTAATTATTTTACTACTGTATAATCTGTGCACAATATGTAATACAAATGACCAACTAATCAGTGGTAAATCTATATCAGGATCAGCCCTGGCTAGGCTTTTCCTTTAATCCCTTGGGCTATCCCCTGTGATAGGATCAACTTTGGGTAGGTGATTCTTCCACCCCTCGGGTTACCACCGATCAATAAGCAATATACTTTACCTTTCAATTACCTNGAACTTTATTTAGCAACAAGAACCAATGTAACTTGGTATCCACGCATGTATGTAGATTTACAGGTGACTATGTAAGGGAGCATATGAATGTGTGAAAGAGTGGAGATATGGTTAATAGTTGTATCGGAGTTGGTAAATGTCTTTATGTGCCAAGGAGGAATATAAATTTCATGCCAAGCAATACGAAATCGAGTAGCCTTACATACCTGGTTGTACGATCTCTCTATTACCTCGACATAACCTTCCCTTCCTCCAAATATTTATCTATAACACAGTAGGTGATAAAACTAGTATTAGCAGCCAATAGACACATCTTGGCAGCCCAATCTCATAAAAAACAACCTACGTATAGCAAAAGTATAATTATAAACCCGAGCGTGTTCTTTCAACCTTTTCGCCCCTAATTGTATTTTCTAATGCACATTCTCATATACATATCATATGGAGCCTGTATAGTGCCATAACAGTCTTACAACAGCCCACAAAGTATAACACTTAACAATTCTACACAACATACAAATGGGCGGCATAATGTTACATCCCTTCACTACATTTTGACATCGACAATTCCAAACCTGTTTCAACTTTACCCAAATTGTCTTCAACACATCTATACATAAAAATAGCCTTAAAACAGTCTTAGAATAGTACCAAAGTAGTAATGAAATAGTCTAGGCCTTCAGTTTTTGATCCAAAGTTTGGGCTCACTATTTCCTGCTACGAGTACACCTTAGAATAGTACCAAAGTAGTAATGAAATATGTGAGGCAATAGCCTTCCATCCATCAGCCCACAAGTTTCAATCAAAATCACACTTAAGATAGCACAATAAAACTCATTTTTAAATGAAACAAAATTTGGGTAGCAACCTTAGGTTAATACCTATAACTTAAACCATGTTAAGAACATCAACTTCTCTTCATAATACAGCCCACAAACCATAGAGAAGTCACTAAAAAAAAGGCAAGTGTTAGCCATATGCTAATCAAGTAGTGCAAATACCCCCATAGAGAAGTCACTAAAAAAAAGGCAAGTGTGCAACAACTTTCTAGATACATGCTGTCCGACCTTTGTTCACAAGCATGACTAGCATATATTTCTTGTTTGTCATGGGATAAGTATAACAAATATATGGATACTTACACTTACCTTAGCCTTCAAGGTTCAGGTTTTCTTTAAGAACCCTAGAGGGTTGTATTGGCTGCCTTGTGAAGTAAAGTAAAGAGAAAAAAAGAGTCTTTAGAAAAGCTGGAAATTGTTCCAAAGTGAAATGACTTAAGGGGCTATTTTTGAGCCCTTTTAAAGGGTCACTTTGATCGACTTTCTCTTGAGCTTTTGACCACATATTATTACATATTAATAAGCTTGTTGTGCAGCAGCTAGGCCCTCACACTTGGGCCTAAATGGGTCTCAAAGTTGATGGGCCTTGGCTGCCCATTTTCCTAATTCCTCTTTACTTAGTTTGGGCCCAATTAGTCAAGTGGGTGGTGATGTACTTGGGCCCTTTCATTATTCATCTTGGACTGTAAGTATTGTCTATTTATGATGGTAAAAGATGGGCTATAGTTACATCCTTAACATAAACTTTATTCATAATCGAACTTGGACAAATTTGACGTCGGGCCTCGTCTCCATTTAGCTAGCAAATTTAAGCTAAGCAAGTAGGTGACTGACTTGCTAGCTTCCTAAGTCCTACAAGCACCTCACTTCTCTCACTTTATTTAAGGTCATGATCTTCTCAATTTGACTTAAAATGTATTTATAGTCGACCTTCTTCAGCGTTAGACATACATATCACCTCTAATTTGAGATTCAAGCACTTTTAAAAATTGGTGCTAATTTGAAAAGTCATATAAAGTTTAATTTGACTTAAAATGTATTTTCACTCGACCCTCTTCAGCATTAGACATACATATCGCCCTTTAATTTGAGATTCAAGCACTTTTAAAAAAAATTGGCGCTAATTTGAAAGGTCATATCATGTTTCCTTTGCATAGTACTGGTATTGTAAGATATACGGTGTTACAATAACTTAGGTTCTTCTAGCCCTTTTGTGAAGGTGAAGGCCAAATTTCACCATGGCGTTTGGTCGGCAACATGGCGTGCCAACTAATTATTACCTATTGTTCCAGTCAACCTCCCTTTTGTCAGGTTTGGTTGATTAGACAAGAACACATCAATCGAATCCTATTATCTACTTCCTTTTTCCTATTCGTCACTACCTTGGTCAGGATCGTGATAGTATGCGGGGTTTGGTGTTGGTCACCACCAAACAACAATCATAATGAAGAAAAATAGACAGTACATGCAAAACCCCAATCATAGAAATGCACAAACCTAGGCCATCTCATATCAACTACCCATGGTTCCCACAACCCCAAGTTGTGGGTACTTAGCTACTCATGGCTAAGGAAAAACCAACAAAAATGCAAATGCAAGGCATAGTTGAGAATTTTACCCAAAGTAATGAAGATTGAAGACACCACAAGTTGTAAACTGCAAGCTTGATAGATTGAAAATAAGTACAAAGCAAGATTTGTAATCGCTAAATGTGGGTTTTCCAAGAGAAAAATGAAGAACTTTGCTAAGTCCTTAAAATATTCTTGAGATAATATTCAAAGGCACATTCAATTTCTACAAAGCTGGAATCTCGTTCTTCCCCCCTTCTCAAATAAAACCTAACTTAAAGTATTTATAGTAGTTAGAAGTTTAACCCTAACAATTACACAGAAAAGAAAGCTGGCAGCTGCTACGCCTTATAGGTACGACTCATAGAGTGACCTTCTGATTAAAAATAAAATATGAAACTTCATACGAGTCATAATTGGGATCTCATATCAAGTTCTTAGCATCTTGGACTTAACTGGTATGACCCACTAGTATGAGTCATTGCTTTGACTATGACTCGTATACTCCTCTCATAGTCTAGGCCTTCAGTTTTTGATCCAAAGTTTGGGCTCACTATTTCCTGCTACGAGTACACCTATATGAGTGTAGTGAGACTTACAACTCGTAGGATGGCCTCGTAGGGTTGACCTCTTCTTAGCAGATTTCTAATTTTTGGTCTCTGTTTCTTGCTAGGATAACACCATATGACTAATAGCTTAGGCTATGACTCGTAGGTGATCTTGTATGTCTTATGCTTCAGCGAAATCTGCAACTTTCCTAAAAAATCATGCCAACCTAACTTTTCTGCAAGAACAACACAAAAAACACATAAAAACCATAAATAGTCACATTAAGAACTCACAAAATCCCTTGTTTCAGGATGTACCTGAAAAAAAATAGTAAAATAAGAGAGTCAACCTGTGATGTGGATGTTGCTGGTGCTGGAGTATTGGAGGATGCTGTAGACTTAATCTCTACAGCTGGCGTAGGCTTTGTAGTGTCTGGAGTAGTACTGTTATACCAATGGCATATACATCATTCACTCTAATCCAGGTACCCAACTATCATTTTCAAAACAAGATTGCAAAGCTATTAAGCACAACAAAAACATGATGATCAATCTAGCAACCCAACTATGATAAGCTAAGGAGCATGAACCATCCACAATCACTGGTATAGCCATATGCTAATCAAGTAGTGCAAATACCCTTATAGAAAAGAAGTCCCTCTTACTCACTCAAAAAGCTTTTATAATTCAGGGACTGAAGAAGCATTCTCACTCTCATAAATGAAATTCATGCAAAATGACTAACACTATAGGCTTGCCTCTATACTCATCTTCTGGCTTGGTGACAAAGTGGATTTGGATCACTTTAGGACTTAAGGGCTTGTAACATAGGTTCAGGGGGCTTTGGTATGACATTTTAGGTAAGTAGTGACTAAAAGGAATCCTTGAACCATGTTTACCAACACTTTTGCCTTCATTGCCCAACCATTTTCACTAAATCGTCCCTTATTCTCCTGTTTCATGCTTTCCCTGGGTGCTTTCATTCTATTTTCAGTTGTGCCTTATTTTTGAACTCAATTCTTGCAACTTTTTCTCAATTCAAGGCACTTTTAATTGCTTTTTTCTCCCTGGGCTCATGATTTTTTATTTCTTTCTTCATTTCCCAACTAACCACCTCATTGATATTACTTTACCATGATAAGGGCCACCCTCAACTTAGACTTTTAGCCTGAGGTGAAGTACACAATATCTATTCCCCAAACTAGGGCGACAATTTGTAGCTACCTCAACTTAGGCTTTTAGCCTCAATCAAGGTTCACATGTTCAACGATAGACAAGGGCCAATATCAAGGTATTTCATCAAACAAGGTTAAGCTAGTAAGGTGTCAAGAAAGAATGAGTACATGAGAAGCTCAAAACATTTGGATCAAGGGATTCACTCACCATTTGGTAGGTCATTTAGGCTAAAAGTAGGTTCACTAAAAGAACAAAAACCTAAGATCTTTTCCAAATCAACCACCTCACCAAACAAATTTAAGAGTAACAGGGCAAGTTCTGAGTCCATACATGATACATGAATGCAAAAAAATAGGCTCACAACACACATGGCATTGCCCCTAAAATCAAGAAACTCACAGATCTTGCTTCTAGCCTCAGCTTACCTTCACATTATCAGAACAAAATTGACAGATGCTCAAAATACATGAATGCATCAATAACCACAATCTCAAAAATTTTGAGGATACCTAATTTTTCATCAAAATTTAAAAAGCATTTAAAGACTAGGTATATGCCATCATATAATACTACTATGTATTTACAAACAATCTAAACTACCTAAAACATGCTGGTCCAATAGAAAATTAAACATCCACAAGGAAAAAAAACATGACAAGAAAACCTTGGGATAAAAAATAGGGGAAGTTATGGACTCAAGGCTACTTAGACTTCACCTTAATCCATAACTTCCCACACCTCACCAAAATAGAATACTTTGTCCTCAAAGTAAAGACAAAAATGAAAAACCAAACTCGATAACATATACAGATATATATATATACACACATTAAAAACTAAAAACTAACATCTAACATAAAAATATTTAATCAAATCCAAAAATAACATAATAAAAAGATTGTCCAACAAAAGTACAAAGTATCCACAAAAAAAAATAAGAACTGGGGTCAAAAGGGTCAACCATCATGGTGGTCAAGCACCGATATCAGTCTGGTCTGACACCATCTCCTCCTCAGCAGTTTGGGCCGCAACTGTACTTGAGCTACCCTCTCCATCTGGGGTCTGCTGCTCCTAATCTCTCTGTATTGCTGCCAACAGGATCGACTCCTGCACCACCTCCTCTGGTATCGGCTCCTCCTCCGGGGCTACTGGATTATTAGGTCTAGGCCTCTTCTAGCTCAACTCTGGGTCATCTGTCTTGAAAGGCCTCTTCCTATGGAATGTAGGCGGTTATCTAGACAGTCAAACACTTCATCACCTGCGGTGCCACCTCTAGGACTGCAACAAGGGCTGCTAACATCTGTAATAGGCTGGCCTTAAATTTGGCCAACTCTTGTGTCACTGTGCTTGTTTCATTAGGCCGAGCACCCTCAAGCTTCCACTGGACTCTCATCTCGAAAGCATCTACTCGGGCATACACTACTCTAACTCTATCATCAACCAAATTATGGGAGAATGCCTTTATCCTTTCCTTTGAGTCTCATATGGTCTGGCTAACTCATTTTTTGAGCTATGCTGCTAAAGCCTGTACCCTAGACTCTGCCGTAGCCACCTTGTACACTAGTACCTGAAAAAAAATAGTAAAATAAGAGAGTCAACCTGTGATGTGGATGTTGCTGGTGCTGGAGTATTGGAGGATGCTGTAGACTTAATCTCTACAGCTGGCGTAGGCTTTGTAGTGTCTGGAGTAGTACTGTTAGAGGTTGGAATAGAACCCTAAGTCTGAGGCTCAATCGGGAATGGATCTGGGATAGCTGAAGGAGCTGCACGAGGTAGGGCCACTGGGTTCTCATCGGCCTCTATCAGGTTGGGATCCATAGTGCGTGTGGCCTCGATATGCTGGCCTAGGTGGGGGTCTATAGGAACATCTGCTACACTGCATAATCGGTGGATCAAAATAGGGAATGACAGTGAGATATTTGTCCGGGTCAGACTAGTGGATCTGCTCGGAGATAATCCAGGCCCAATCTATCTCATAACTAGCAATAATGTTGGCTAATAACATTACTCGCTCCAAGGTAATCTCCTTATCCGTGAAAGTAGGCTGGATACGCCAACGGATAATGGACTACCAAAACATGGCCCGAAAAGAGAAGTGAGCTTTCACTATAAAATCTGCATGGTTTGTAACCCACGTCGACTCGAACCCCTCCTCACATATCTGGTTGGCTATCCACTGTAGGAACTCGGTCTTGGCCCCAATGACTATTTCACTCACCAATCTTCTCATTTTGTCAATGTATTTATCATACTCTGCGGTGGACTGAGGCACTTTGTAGGTGGTCCCAAATGAAATTCGTTAGATAGTCTCCTCTAAAATAGGAACTCTCTGACCCCGGAATTGAACCACCTGTAACCTCGACTGCTTAATTGGCTTCTTGTTCTTTGGCAACCCTAGGTAGAGTGTAGGAAGATAGTCCGCATAAAACTCATGGACCACGTAAGGGGCACACTTGCCCAGCTGCTGTGTAGTCCATCGTAGTCTATGTTTGTCTATGTCTATCTAATCCTAGCACCTTATCTACTCCCGAATCGTTTAACCTAGACTCCTCATGAAATTATCGTGCCAATTTGCCCTGTCCCTTGGGCTCTAACCACTGGTCATATATCTTCTTTATCCCTGGGACACACCAACTGCGGTTGACTCGGGGCTATGATTGGACTTCTTCTTGCTGGGATTTGGAGGTGCTCTTAGACTCCGAATCTGACCCTGAGTGTGTGGGGGTCATCCGTGGTAAGCTGCCTTTATACCCGTCTTCATTACCCTGCTGTTCCTCCTCTTCAGACTGGGAGGAACTGCTGATTTCCATGGGTGTCTACACTGTACGTGCTCGAATTTGAGGTATATTAGCCTCAGGGTCTATTCTGACACTGTGAACTTCTAGAGACCCCTCAGATCTCTCAGTCTCAGAACATTCGTCAACCAACCTCCGTTGAAATGTTTGGATTGCTTGTTTATACTTTGGAGACATTATATCTGCAAACCAACCATATGACTCATGTGAGTATCAAGATGTTTGATGAAACAAATGACATAACAGAGAACAAGAAACAAAAATAATTTAAGTATAGAGAATCACTGATGCAGTTGCAGCCCTACTGATACGAGGTGCAGTTACGACTCGTAGGGTGTCCTACAAGTTGTACACTAACCTCGTAGTACCAAGATTCCTAAAAAAATGCAGTTTGAACTCAGATACGAGATGCTGTTATGACTTATAGGGGGATCTACGAGTTGTAGTCTGTCCTTGTACCTCTTTCCAAAGATATTTTTAAAAACTCAGTCAGGCTTATGAGACCTTTACTATGAGTCGTAGTAGGTACTATGAGTCGTATGTGGGTCTCGTATGAGAAACATGAAGGAACTATAGGTGACTGGTGCTTGCTATGAGGGATCACTACAACTCGTAGGGGAACTTACGAGTCGTAGGGGGCCTTATAGCTGAAAACAAAAGGCACCAGGAGTGCCTATCACTTTCCCACAAAAAGCACAAGCTAAACAAACACAATATAAGACTTGGAAATTATAAGAGCAATACAATAGATTTGACACATAAATGGACCCACTACAAAATCAGATAGTTAAAACAACCATTATCCCTAAGAATCGAAGTCAATTCCACATTACATCAAGCACAACCAGGGGTAATTTCATCTCCAAACTTGCATTTCTTTTTCTCAACAAAACATTCCATTGAGATGCAGGTGCAATTCTAACAATTTCAATCAAGTTCAACAAGCCATGGCATATAAAACACACCCACATTTGCTAAATTCTAACTCCGAAGACAATTCTGACAATGGTCGGGCAACAATTAAGCACTACATTCTAGGGACCAAAAATTTTCACAACCACCACCCACTCAAGAATTTTGAACAAGGTTCAATTCATAGCAAAGTCTTTCAAAGCATACAAACCCTAGGTTTCATGTATAGACCAAAGCATCATCACCATGGGTATGAGTCTTTGTGAATAAACAAAATACAAAATCATCCATAGAATAAACTCACCATCATAGTGCGTTATAAGTAACCACAAAGCTTACCAATTTGTAGAAGAATTAAATCAAAGCAACGTAGAGAGAAAAGCATGCCGAAACCCTAGAAGATGGTGTCCTCATAGGAATTCTCGCCAGAAAATGACGTGGGTAGCCAGGATTGAGATCGAAATAGTGAATGAGGAAAAAGGATTTGGGATTTCTCGATTATTTAGGGTTGGGGAAATGATTTTAGGGGTCAAAATAAATTTTGACCCCTTTTATAATAAACCAGATCAAATTTTTAAAAGGTTGCAATTGGGGCTATGAGACCCCGACTACGAGTCGTAGGGTGTCTTATGACTCGTAGGTCCCGATCTCATAGCAGACCCAATATTTGCAAGAATATAGAATTCATAACTGGGCACTATGAACCCCACTTATGACTCGTAGGGGACCCTACGAATCTTAAGGTTGGCTCATAGTATAGGTGCCAACTTTTGATACTTACTGTTTCCCTCTACGAGTCGTAGTGATGACTATAACTTGTAGGCCTACTCGTAGAGATTGCTTCAAGTGCCATTATCTCACATCTTTTGTTCTTCAATTTTCCACCTGCAGACCAAGTCTCAAAACATAACAATCTCCACAATATTACAACTGCATCAATGTCTTTTAACTTAAAAAAAACAAATACCCTACTACCTAAAATCTTAATAACCAAATACACTTAAAATAGACAGACAATGATAAAAAATGCTTGGGTTGCCTCCCAAGAAGTGCCTTATTTAACTTCGTGGCTCAACTTTATTTTCATGCATTGCCACCAATTATCAAGGGACCAAACCTCACTCTTCAATTCATCCAGGTATTTCATTGATTGACGGATGTCGAACACTACCTCTGCATTATTGAACCTAAACCGAAGTTGACCCAAATTCATATCTACGAGAGCTTTCCCAGTGGCTAAAAATGGTCTTCCCAAAATAATGGATACCTCGAAATTAACATCACAATCAAGGATCATAAAATCAACAGGAAAGATGAAGTTGTCAACTTTAACAAGCACATCAAGAAGTATTCTTTCTGATTTTTTGATGGTTCGATCCACCATGTGCAAACGCATTTTTATCGGGGTAGGAGTGCCAAGCCCAAGCTTGTTGAATATGGTAAGAGGCATTATATTGATGCTCACTGCTAAGTCACACAATGCTATCTCAAACTCAACATCACCAATAGTGCAAGAGATGGTGAAAGCACTGGGGTCCTCTCATTTTTGAATAAGGTACTTGGTCATGATCGTACTACATTGTTGGAGCTCCTGTGAGAACTCTTGGCTCAAAGTGCATTTCTTTGTCACCAAATCCTTCATATACTTGGCATACCCGGGCATCTTCTCTAAAGCTTCTAGAAGGGGAATGTTGATGGATAGTTGCTTCAACATTGAGAGGAAATATTTGAATTTACCCTCCTCTTCCTTTTTCTTAAGGCTTTGAGGGAAAAGAGGAGGAGGCTTTGGAATTGACTTCATTTTTTTGTGCTCCCTTATCTATTCTCTTTGCATCCCAACAATCTCCGAACCTTCTCCCTCAACCAAAACTTCACCACCAAGACCCTTCTCATTAACTTAATCCACAATCACCGGCGTAGGGGGATCTATGGTGCTTTTCCCACTCGAGTCATGACTGCTATGCAATGTCCTTCATTTTTAGGATTTTGAACCGTATTGCTTAGTAAGGTTCCTTTTGGTGTTGGTTCAATTGTGAAGAAATTTGCTTAAATTATTGTTCTAGTTGCTTAATTGCCACCGAGTAAGACTCAATTTTTTGTTTAATACTTGAAATATCTGCTTTCATTCGCTTCAAGGTCTCATCTTCGTGGTTGGCTCTCTTCAATAACTTGTCAAACATCTCTTTAAGCCTAGCAGTGGTTGGCATGACATCACAGTTGTGGGGCGGCATATAAGGACCATTCTTATAACCGTCTCTTCTACCCCATTCAAAATCTGACACCCTCTTTCTTTCATAGTAACTACCTCAGTTATCTCTATAAGCACCATCATGGTTGTAGTTCCAACCTTGATTCTCGAAACCTTGCCTCCAATAGTCTGAGTTGGACCCTTAGGGGTTATTCCAGAAACTCGCTGCTTGATTAGTCACAAAACAAACATTTTCATTAAAGAATGGATCTTCATAGATGGGAGCCTTAGGAGGTTGGTAAGTGACCGCTTTGACACTTGCTTGGTTTCTCTTCAAGACCAAGTCCATACTTGTGCAAAGTTAAGCAAGTTGCTCCATAATCGTTGACCTTTGCTTGCTCATTGTTGGTGTTGACCGCATAAGAAGTCTTCATTGCACCCCTCTCTCGTTGACCCCATGCTCTATTAGTTTTAACTACTTGCTCCATCTTTGCGGCTATCAATGCAAAAGGTTGGTCAAGAAACATGCCTCCCATGATTGTGTTAGTGCAAGATTGACTATTCTCATCAAGTGCCCGATAGAAAATCACAACCAAGGCATCATCAACAATCTTGTGATCAGGGACCATTCTTAAGCATTTGGTAAATCTATCCCATAATAAAATCACCTGATAGTTGCTCAAAGTTGTTTATTCAATCCTTGAGCTTTAACTTCTTATATCCTGGGAAATATCTTTCAAGAAATACTATCTGAAGTTCTGCCCAACTTGTTATTGTACCCGGAGGAAGCTCAGACAACCACACAGCTGCATTCCAAGTCAGTAACAATGGAAACACCCACAAACCAATGGCATCAAGAGAGAGATTTTGTGTCCCCATGACACTCTTACAAACAAAAACCATATTATGGAGATAAAGGTGGGAATCCTCTAAAGGTAGCCCTGTGAATAACTCATAGTTTTGGAGCATTTGAAGTAACCCACTTGACACTGAGAATTTAGCATCTACTCATAGTGGGCGCAACACTATAGTACCAGTAACATTCATATCTATAGGGTTCAAGTGATATTGGTACCGTCCATAAGCGTTCTCGTTAAAGTCCCTAAGCTATCGCCTTTTATCCCTTGGTGGTGGATTCTCCTGTTTTCCCATATCATCATTTATATTCATTTCTTCCTTAACCGCGATATCCTCATTCACTTGACCCATACTTCTAAAGAGTCAATGGATCTCCAAATTAATCGGAGCTAAGGGATTGCCTTGGCTCATTGTGTTGGGCATACAACCTAGTACACTCTGCAATTAAAATCAAACAACAAAAACAAAAACAAAAGTAAAATACAAGAGAGTCTAGAAATTAATTCTTGAACTAATTAATAGAAAAATCAAGTCAAAACCTAGCCGTATTCCCCGACAATGGCACCATAATTTCTGATAATGTTCACGCTCTAATAAGAAAGCGGTCGATGTTAGTAATTAACCTAACCAAAGGTTAGGGTCAAATCCATAGGAAATACAGGGTTTAATTGCAAGACTTCACTACCAATTATTTAAAATATCTATAACTAAAAAAGGGGGGTTTGTGATTCAAGAACAAAAATAAATAGACACTAGACTTCGATGCGAGAAAACACTCAATCTTGGGGACACCTTGGGAATTGTGTTCCCCATGGTTCATTAACTTGTTTAACCTAGATAACATAACTACAATTAGAGATTCACATGTAGGATGGTAACTTAGGTTTTTCCAGCCCTCTTGTGAAGGTGGAGATTGAATTTCACCATGGCACTTGGTCGGCAACCATGGCATGCCAACTAACCATTACCTATTGTTCCAGTCAACCTCCCCTTGGTCAAGTTTGGTTGATTCGATGAGAACACATTAATCCAATATACATCAAAACCCTTCATCAAATCTCAAGCTCGATCCAAGATTCATAGCTCAAAATATGCTAAAACAGTCACATGAGAACACATTAATCGAATCCTGTCATCTACTTCCCTTTTCCTATTCATCACTACCTTAGTCGGGATCGTAATAGTAGGCAGGGTTTGGTGTTGGCCACGACCAAACAACAATCATAATGAAAGGAAATAGACAATACATGAAAAACCCCAATCATAGAAATTCACAAACCTAGGTCATCTCAAATCAACTACCCATGGTTCCCATAACCCCAAGTTGTGGGGCTTAGCTACTCATGGCTAAGGAAAAACCAACAAAAATGCAAATCCAAGACATAGTTGAGAATTTTACCCAAAGTAATGAGGATTAAAGACACCAAAAATTGCAAACCACAAGCTTGATAGATTGACAATAAGTACAAAGCAAGATTTGCAATCTCCAAGAGTAGGTTTTTCAAGAGAAAAATGAAGAACTTTTCTAAAACCCTAAAATATTCTTGAGAGAATATTCAAAGGCACATTCAATTTCTACAAAGCTGGAATCTCGTTCTTCCCCCTTCTCAAATAAAACCTAACTTAAAGTATTTATATTAATTAGAAGTTTAACCCTAAAAATTACATAGAAAAGACAACTAGCAGCTGCTACACCTCACAAGTACGACTCGTAGGGTGACTGATGAGTCATAATTAGGGTCTCATATCAGGTTCTTAGCATTTTGGACTCAACTGGTACAACCCACTGGTACGAGTCATTACTTGGGCTATGGCTCGTATGCTCCTCTTGTAGTCTAGGCCTTCAGTTTTTGCTTGCCATCAGTACACCTATACAAGTAGTAGTGAGACTTACGACTCATAGGATAACCTCGTAGGGTTGACCTCCACTTAGTAGATTTTTGATTTTTGGTGTCTGTTTCTTGCTACGGTAACCCCCTATTACCTATAGCTTGGGGTATGACTCGTAGGTGAACTCGTATGTCCTATTCTTTAGCAAAATCTGCAAGCTTACTAAAAAATCATGCCAACCAAACTTTTCCGCAAAAACAACACAAAAACACATAAAAACCATAAAAGGTCGTATTAAAAACTCACAAAATTCCTTGTTTTAGACATCAAATGTGCTCTATTTTGATAGCATATCAATGGTCTAGCATAGTAAAGAACAATCTTTAGGGGGAAAACGTACCTTAACTTCTATAGCATAACATAGAATAAGAAGAAGGGAAATATTTCCTAAAATGTCTCATAGCCTCTTACTCATAGTTGTTGTGTACAACACAACCATGAATAAGACTCTAATAGACACGTTGTGTTGGATGCCGAGGACTATTAACAACCTAGTGCTCTGATACCAACTTTTTCATGATCCAAGCCTAGTTCCTAGACATGATATAGTATATAAAGAACCCGAAGGGACACCAAGCAAGCCTCTTAGTATATCCTTACACATCTCAGGTCACGAAAACAATAAAATGTCAACAAGAGATAGTAAATAGGGATAAATGGGGACAAGGGACAACTTTCATAACTAAACATCAAGAGTCAAAGCTCATAGCATAATACATAACATGTCCAAGGACACCTCTAAAATGTAGATACTATGCGGGGGACAAAAGCAATTGTGCTCATCCTTAGAGTCCATACATGCATAAGAGAAGATAGTTTTAGTACATAGCATGAGATCATAACATTGTCCCCGAAATGGAAGACTCACCAACTAGCTCGAGAGACAATCATACTAGCCATGTGGAGGGGAAGGATGATCAAGCAGGGCTTGGTTCTTACATGGTGATATCATGTAGGCATAGAGTATGTATTAGTATGTTTAAATGTGTTGAGTATGTTAGATGTAATGCAATAATAGATAGGCAACATAGATAAAATGCAATATCATAGTCAATGGATAGCGTAGTAACAGTATGACATGGATGAAGAATACTTGAAGTAAGCCATGCTTATATAGAACAAAATACATGTGTAGCGAGTGACCATCAATATAGAATATCCAAGGCCTATCACCCCCTTGGAGAGGAAAATGTGGTACGAACCCCTCAATATGGTTAATGCGATACAAACCCTTCAATATGGTTATATGGGCCTACTACCCCCATACTAGGAAACCAAGGTATGAACCCCTTGATATGGTTAATGAGGTACGAACCCCTCAATATGCTTATACGGGCCTACTACCCCTCGTACTAGGCAACCAAGGTACCAACCCCTTGATATGGTTACTTGGGCCTACAACCCCCCGAGCTAGGCTTTGTGAACTCACAACACTATGGAAGTTCATCATGAAATTAACATATATACAACATACTTTCATCATCATAAATTCACATATCTCATATGCCAAGCATTAGGCCTTTAACAACTCAAGAATCATAATCTAGACATTTTATAAAACACTTGGTGGGTGTGTAATGCAAGTAGAAAAATCATGCCATTAAAAAGTGAAATCATGCAAGAAATCTTGAAGTAAATCATCCCAATAATACTTGGTAACACCATTATACAATATACATCAAAACCCTTCATCAAATCTCAAGCTCGATCCAAGATTCATAGCTCAAAATATGCTAAAACAGTCACACTTTCACAAAACCCTAACATAGTTCGTAGTCAAATTCATAATAATAGGCCCATATGTAAAATCAACTTAAAAGCATATAAATTAGATGAAATGGAAGCTTAGGCACCATGGGTGAAAGGACCCAATGATTAAAACCCACTTACCTTGACTTTGGAGAATAACTTGATGAAGATTGGAGACAGAGACTTGAAGCTTGAGTGAAATCCTTAGTTTCGGATGAGTTTTGGGACTTGAAATTTTGAGTAAAATATTAGTCTGAGTGTTTGACTAAGTATTGGAGAATGTCTTGAATGATATGGGGTTGAAAAATGACTAGGTATAGTTGTTTTTACGCACAGGAAGGCTTAGGGCCATGAACTCAAGGCCTTAGGCCACATTTGGAAAAACTAGAAGCCAAAATACACTAGTCTGTGATGGGTCCGCATTGCGGAACCATTGCGCACCCTCACTATTTTGCGCAAACTTGGAAAAATCAAATTTTCCTACGGTTGCTCTAAAATCAGGGTTATACCTATTTCTCACTCAAATTTTCCCCCTGATAAAGAATTTGATGTCAGATTTTTGATATTATGTATAGATTTTGAGATATATGGATATTATGATTTCGGGCACTTTCGAGGCACATTTTTGGGCTCTTTTTGGGATCGTCTCAAAGACCCAACTCAAGAAGTGAAAATAATTTGGGTTTCCTAAGTTAGCTACCCATTATTCTCACAACCTCAAGTTGTGGGTTTAGCCACTCATGGCGTGGGCACACAAATCAACAATGAAATAAGAAAACATGGAAGATTTCTTACCCAAGCAAATCAAAGAACAATGAAACCCTTTTTGCAATTAGAATCAGAATCTTGAATAATGAGATTAATCCACAAGTGAATCTAAATCTCCAAATTTGAGTCTCAAAGTAAAACCCTAAAATCTACTCTCTAAAGACTCTCTATGATCTTGAACAATATGAATGATAATCAAAAGCTGAAAAAACTACTTCTAAAACCCTAATGTATACTCTTTATAGTATTTACAAAAAGGTACTTAAAAGAATTAGAAAAGCTAGTCAACATCTATTACGACACATAGTTACGACTCGTATAGTTCCCTATGAGTCGTAATCGGGCTTTCATGGTCAACACTTGGCATTTTTAGACTTCACTGCTATGGTCCATCTCTATGAGTCATAGTCTAGTCTATGGCTTGTAATGCCTTCTCATAGTCCACACTTGTATTTCTTGGTCCAATTTTGATTAACACTATTAATTGCTACGAGGCTTCCCTTACGAGCTATAGATGGGACTATGCCACGTACCTTGAGCTCGTATGGCTGAACTTTAAATTTTCAAATTTTATTTTGAACACTGTTAATTGCTACGAGACATCCTTTACAATTCATAGCTTGGGCTATGACTCATAGTGGAGTCCATAGTTCTTCAAAATCAACAAAATCTACAACTTTTCCCAAAATCAAGCCAACTTGTATTTTCTGCAAAAGCAAACACAAAAATACATAAAAACCATAAATAATCACATTAAGATAACAACAAAATCTCATGTTTTAGGTATAAAATGTACTATATTTTGACAATACATCAGTCATTCACTGCTCATGGATCTGAACACTAATCATAGATAGGGTCTAGGTGTGAGTCTCAGACATGAAGAAAATTTGGAGTTTCTAAAATAAGGATAATGATTAACAGGATAGACTGTAGTCACATGCACAACCCGTGATCAGCCTTCGTAGATGAGAGTCCAAAAAAGTGAAAATTTTGCTAAGCAGCGAAGGATTCCACAAGGCCATCCATGTCTCGTAGATTGAAGTATGACCCATGGATTGAAGTTCAGCTCGTGGATAGGGGTTTCATGGTTGGTAGTTGGTCACCAGTTTATGAAGATTGGAAAGAAGAACAGGACAACAAAAACCACGCTCGCGGTTCCATTCATGGCCCTAATAGGGGTTTCGTGGATGATTCTCGACAATTTTAATAAAATCCTTTCCACCAATCCTAAGTATAAACTATCATTTTGATGGCTATTTAGGCCCCTAATTAGACTATAAAACCCTAGATTCCCATTCCTTTAATTCATTCTTGCACTTTCAAAATTCCTAAGGCATTCATATTCTCAAAAGTCAAGGAAAGGAAGGCCAGAATTTTAAGGGACTCCTCCGTAGTAGCAAGTTCCTTCTTCATACACTTCACCTAAGGTATATGAGTTAATTTGTGGGTCTCATTTTAAGGTTGTTAGTTGTTTATAAGTCAGGCATGTCTGTGTTGCGCCAACGAGGATGGAGGAGATAACATGTCATGAGGTGGTATGCGCAGACCACCAAATCTTTTGGAAACTAGGTCCACTAGGGCGGGTTCTTTGGTTAGTACACTTATTTAGGAGCTTTGTTTTTCTTCATGACTGTCGATCATAATCCACTTTGCATCCGTCAAGTTCTAAACCTTTATTTTGAAATCTTCGCAATCTCAAGCGAAATGACCTTTTGCTTACTCACAAAGTCCTACATTGAAGCTTTTACCTTTTTTAAGTTCCTTAAATACTAGCAGGCATGCTAATGATGATTTTATGATGTTTTAAGTTACTATATGTCTTCAAAATTACCATATGATGTTTTACTAAGTATTTTCATATGTTTTAAGTTGAATAGTGATGACCCCAATGATGTGGGTTTGAATGATGAAGTGTTGGCTATTTGGCATGTTTTGAAAAAGTATGAATTTTCCAACTTATAATTAAGCCCACAAAGTTTCAAGTCAAGTCTTGCATGATTTATGATAACAGTTATGGCATAAAACAAAGAGTTTAAAGTGATGATTTGTCAAAAATATAAGTATTTTGGCATTGTCCTAAATGATGTTTATGATGGTTCCCAAAATGAAAAGACAGTTCTCACTTAGTGGTTCCTTAAGTTTCGAGCTAATGTTGAGATTGCTACTTATGATTCTAAGTGTCATAATTTGACGAAGCCTATATTTTAAAGATTTCGCGGGATGACTTAGCACCGAATGAGGCATCGAGGTGGGATTCGATAAGGGAACCCTAGAAGCAATTCTTTGTCCCATTAACTATGTGCCACCATAGGAGCCCTTGTAAGCTAGGCTAGTGGATCCATGTAGGCCATTAACGATATATAATAATGCATGCTAAGTGACGGAGTTCCACCCGGCAAGCTCTAAAAGAAAAAAGACTTTTAATGACCATTTCTTAAAGAAGGAAAATGAATCCGATTGCTATACACTTATATTGACCATATTTTTTCTGATCTTTATAAATATACTTATAGTGAATACTTATAGCGTCCAAATATTTTTCCGGTCGTTATAAATACACTTATCGTGATCAATTTTTTCAATCATTATAACTACACTTATAGTGACTAAATCTTTTTTCGATCGTTAAAGACAAATTTTAATACAACATTAACGACAAACAAATTTGATTGTTAAAAAGCATAATATCCCATCATCGAAACATATTAGTTAGTGTAAAAATGTGTTTTAATTAATAAGAGTGTAAAGAGATCAAACCAAAATCATGTTATAAGTTTAACAAGTGGCGTTTTGTTAATCATTTTGATAAAAATCCTCCATCTTGTATAATTTTGCTCATTTCATTAAAAAAAGTTTAATAAAAAAATATTAATGTATCATTTTCTAATAATTCTATCTATCATTCTTATTATAGTCAATTATACACATTTTTTAAATATTATAAAAGTATTTAGTTACAATTTTTTTGGCACAATTATTTTAAACTTAAATATTTTCTTGATATAGTTTCTATATATGTTTTTATTTTGATGGATAATTTATTCATCTTTACTTGACATTTTTAAACATGCAAGATGATGTAGGTCAAAATAGAAAATTGTAATGAAATAAAAAATTAAAAATAGAAGTAATAATATATATTAAATATGTAATTATGAACTTATGAGATTAATTTAAGGTAGAAAAGTTATATAAATTTGGTCATAAGTAATTTTCTCAAGAGGATAGATGTTTCTCCACTTGAAAATTACCTCAATCAATAGACTTAAGAATCAGTATTCAGTAATAATGTTTATTCTAATAAAAAAATATATATATTGTGTCAATTTTTTTTATTATTGGTTGTTAAACTAACAGGTATATATAAGAAAAATCATTCGTTTGAGTTAGAAAAGTATAACATGAAATTTTACAAATAGAAATTTTAAAAGCTTTACATGACATATAATCAACAACTAATTATTAATTAAGAAAGCATAATTTTTTATTATTTAAAATTTAAGATGATATAATTAATTTTATCTCCTAGTAATTTTAATGATATTATATTAGGTGAATACCATCAGTATAAAAAGTGAAACTAAAAGAAGTTAATAGTTTTATTCATGAAGCAATGTGCAAAAAGTCAATAACTTAAGGTGCAAAATGCAAAACAAATAACTTTATGTCTAGAATGAGAAAGCATAACTTTTTGTTTATTTGGTTGTGAGAACAGAATTTTTTTTTATATTTCACTATGATTAATCTTTGATTTTGCGAAAAAGAAAAAAGAAGATAATAGTTATTAAGAATATTATTAATATTTTTACATGAATTTTTTATACTTGTATTTTGATAGATCATGCAGTTTGAAGAACTCATCCTAAGAGAAAGTGTAAAGTATAAGCGACAAAAAAATTTGAAGCACAGGAATAATGCATTTCATATTTCATAAATTGTTTAAAGTTATTCTAGTTTTTATTTTATTAAGAGTTAAAAAATATAATATCATACAAATTTATATGTCCATTGAAATGCTCCAAAAATGTGCTTCGAAAATGCCCATAATCGTAATTTTCATAAATCTCAAAATCCATGCGTGATATCAAAAATTCGACTTCATATTCGTGCTCAGGGGCAAAACTGAGTGGGAAATGGATATAACCTCGATTTTAAAGGACCCATAGTGAAAAATAATTTTCACAAAAATTTGAATTCCAGTAGCCATCCGCGCGCTGGCTGCGACCCGCTATGGGCGCGGATCAGTGTTGGAGTGCCCTTCGCGATGGGTTTGCGTAACGCCAGTGACGCGGACTAGTACAAGTTTTTTGTTCACTTTTTATTTTGGCCCAAGGGCCTTGGGGTCATTGCCCCATGCCCACTTATGCGTGAAAACATCTATGCTTAGCTATTTTTCAACTCTATATCACTCAAGACCCTGTCAAAACCCTCTCTAACACTTAACCAAATATTTCACCCAAATCCAAGTGTCTCAAGCATAATTCTGAATCTCAAGAATTCTATTCAAGCTTCAAGTCTCCTTCAAGTCTACATCAAGAAAACCCAAGTTTAAGGTATGTGGGTTTCATCCATTGGGTCTTTTCACCCATGGAGCCCAATCTTCCTTTTTATGGAAATTACATGTTTCCAAGTTGTGTCTTCTATAGGTATCTTTAATAATGGATTTTGATTACAAATTATGTTGGGGTTTTATGGAAGGTTGATTGAATATGCATGTTTGTCTATTTCAAACTTATACTATGAATGGGTTTTGTCTATTGAGACTATGTATGTTTTGAGCTATGAAACTATGATCTATTATGAGATTTGATGATGGATTTCAAGGTATCTTACATGAATGTTTTACTATATGTTGGTGGGTTGACTTACATTGAGTTTTCTCATATTATTTCACTCTTGAATTGATGATTTTGAACTAGCATTACACACTCTCTAAGTGTTTGATAAAATGTCTTGACAAGGATTCTCAAGTGATTGATGGTCTATTTCACGGTTTATAAGGCAAGTGACTTTATGATGATTAAGGGATTGTATGTATGCATTGGATTTATGAAAAGTATCTATAGTGTTGCAATTTGACCACACCTTGTTAGAGGGTGACATGCCTAATCACCTTGTTGAGAAGGTGACATGCCTTAACTACTTTTTCGGGGGGAGGGGGGGGAGGGAGGGGGTGATATGCCCATACTACCATGTTGAGGGGTAGATACCTTGACCACCGTGTCGAGGGGTGACATGCCCATACTACCATATTGCGGGGTATATACCTTGACCCCCTTGTCGGGGGGTGACATGCCCATACTACCATGTTGAGGGGTAGATACCTTGACCACCGTGTCGAGGGGGGACATGCCCATACTACCATATTGCGGGGTATATACCTTGACCCCCTTGTCGGGGGGTGACATGCCCATACTACCATGTTGAGGGGTAGATACCTCGACCACCTCACTGAGGGGTGACATGCTATAGATTCCAACTAGTAATTGCTTAGTCTGTGATTATGGTTTCTTTCCACACATTGCATCCTACATACTTAGTACATTCAAACGTAATAACGCATGCTCTATGCCTACATAATGTTACAATGTAGGGATCAGAGCCCCTCTCGATCATCCTCCACGTGGCTAGTTTTAGCATTTTGGAAGATAAGCTTTTGTGAGTCCTTAAGTTTCTGGGACACTAGATATGCTACTCTTATTATTTGATGTCCCTTTATGTTGAACATTTGATACTATGAGGGTGAGCCTGAAAAGTGCCTTGGCTCCCACTCCAATCTATGTTAGAGGTGTTGTTGGAACAATTGATGTACTTATGCTTTGAGCTTCACTATTGAGTATTTTATGATTATCAAAGACTTCCCTTAGTCCCTTTTCCCCTTTTTTATATCTCTTCTTGTTGTTATTTTGCTTCCGCAACCAAGGATGTGTGATTGATATGCTAAGAGGCCTATTTGGGGTTCCCTTTAGGTTCCTTATTCACTGTGTCACATCTAGGCTAGGCTTGGATCATGACAAACTTGGTGAAACGACCCCAAAAAGTACCCAAAAATGTGCTTTGGAAGTGCTTGGAATCATAATTTTCATATATCTCAAAATTCATGCGTGATATCAAAAATCCGACTTCCTATTCTTGATTAGGGGGTCAAATTGAGTGAGAAATGGGTCTAACCCTTATTTTTAAGCAACTATATCAAAATTTAGAAATCATATAATGCGATTTCCAGAGAGCAATTCGCGTCCCTGGCGCGACACGCCAAAGGTGCGCTACTATGTATTTTTGTGCACTATTTTTCTATCTCGGTCCAAGATTTTTGAGTCTTGGGCCTAAGTGTTCCCATGCATAAAAATACCTATAGTTAGCCATATTTCACCCTCATATCATTCAAGACACTCCCCAATACTCATTCAAACACTTAGACAAATATTTCACTCCAAATTTCAAGTCCAAAAACTCATTCGGATCTTAAGGTTCTCATTCAAGCTTTAAGTTTTCATTTCCAATCTTCTTCAAGGGTTCTCCAATGTCAAGGTATGTGGTTCTTTCATGGGTTCCTTTCACCCATGATGCCCAAGCTTTCTCTTACCTCAAATTTGCATGATTTAAAGTTGATTTACTTATAGGTCATACTTAATATGAATTTTTATTGCACACTATATTGGGGTTTCATGCAATTATGATTGTTTTACCATATTTTGAGCTATAAATCTAAGATCTATTGTGTGATTTGATGAAAGGGTTTGATGTATATTGCTTGAGGGTATTGCCGAGTGTTAATTGATGGTTTTACACTAAATTTTTTAGAATGATTCCACTCTTGAATTGCATGATTTTACACTAGCATTGCACACCCACCAAGTGTTTGATAAAATGTTCATTTAATGTATTTTGAGAGATTGAAGGTCCAATGCATCTCTTATGAGTTGAATGACTTTATAATGATAAAAGGAATATATGTATATGATATTCTCCTATATAGCGTTGGAAAGTGACCAGTCCTTACTCGGGGGGTTAAGAGCCCGGGTAACTATATCGAGGTATTTGTACCTTGATACTAATCAAGGGGTTGTGCCTGGGTTGAGGGGTTAGTACCCTAATCACTAGAGGAGGTAGGATGCGACTATCCACCAACCAATTAAGAGGTTCTTACCTTTGTAACCGGGTTTAGGGTTTAGTTTCTCAATTACAAGGGGTGGTAGGGTGCGACGATCTACCAACCAACCTAAGGGGTTTGTACCTTGGTAACCTATGGGTTCTATAATGATGCTCTCTTTTTACACATGTATTATATTCTATGTAAGCATGTTTTACTTAAGCATTAATCATACGTGCCATATTGTTATTATGCTATCTATTACTTACAATTATGCATTTTGATTATGATGCCTATCTCTTGTTGCATTACATCCTACATACTTAGTACATTCAAACATACTAACGCGTACTCTATGACTACATAATGTTACCATGTAGGAGCCAGAGCCCCACTTGGTCATCCTCTTCCATGTGGCTAGTACGAATTCTCAAGCTAGTTGTGAGTCCTCCATTCTGGGGATAACATCTATGATCTCATGCTATGTACTAAGACTACCTTTCTTTTATGTATGTATTAACTATGAGGGTGTGCCCGATTGCTTGTTTTGGTCCCCGTTCTTATCTATGTAGTAGGGGTGTTATTGGATATGTTATGTATTTAGTCTTGACTCTCTTGTTTTGATGTTTATGTTATGAAAGCTTTCCTTTAGTCCCTTTTCCCTATTTCTAATTCCATTATGTTGTTTAATTGCTTCTATGACTAATGATGTGTAATAATATGTTAAGAGGCTTGTTTGGGGTCCCTTCAGGTTCCCCATTTGCCGTGTCACATCTAGGCCCTAGGGTTAGGCTGTGACACTTGGTATCAGAGCACTAGGTTGTTAATGGTCCTCAAAATCTAACACACCGCATCGATTAGTGTCTTTTTCATGGTTGTGAAGTATACCACAACTATGAGTAAGAGGCTATGAGGCGTTTTAGAAAATGTTCCCCTTTTTCATGATCTATATCATGCTATAGAAGTTAAGGTAAGGCTTTTCCTCTAACAAATGTTTTTGATATTCTAGATCATGCCTATTCCAAGAGGAAGACTAAGAAGAGCCCATTCACCCGAGGAGCAACTGGCCCCTCCCGCTACTCAAGATGGGGGAGTGGCCTGTGATGAGTTCTGAGATGCTATCACCATGTTGGCTCATGTTATTACCAACCAAATCAACCAAGGGGCCCAAACTCCTCATGCTCCTACTCCAGCTTCAAGGGTGAGAGATTTTACTAGGATGAATCCATCGGAGTTCCATGTGTCCAAGGTGGATGAGGATCCCCAAGAATTCATTGATGAGGTGTATAAGGTGTTGTCCATTATGGGGGTTAATTCGAAGAAAAAAATAGAGTTAACGGCCTACCAACTCAAATGGGTGACTCAAATTTAGTTTACCCAATCGAAGATGGAGAAGGGGAATGATAATGTTATCCTTTTGGGAAGAGTGCAAAGCGATATTTCTCAATTAATTCTTTCATACCGAGCTAAGGGAGGCTAAAATGATGGATTTTATGAACATTAAGCAAGGGTCTATGAGTGTAGGGGAGTATACCCTCAAGTTCAACCAACTCTCTAAGTATGTTCCATAATTGGTTGCCAAGCCAAGGTCAAGGACGAACAAATTTGTATCGGGTGTGTTCGAATTAGTTAATGAGAAGTGTCATACCACTATGCTAATAGGTGATATGGATTTGTCCTACCTCATGACATATGCCAAACAATTAGAGAGGGAAAAGTTTAGGAAGAGAAGAAGTGGTGAGTCCAAGAAGGCTCATTTTGAAGGTGGATTCCAAAATTCTAAAGGTGGCCAGTTTCCTCAAGGCCACAAGTTCCAAGGACAAGGGTCTTTTAATGCTCCTAATAGAAAGTTTGCTAATGAAAAACCAAGGTTTTAAGGTTGTGGTGCATAACCCTATGTGCCAAAGGTGTGGTCAGAACCATAATGGTCTATGTTTGAAGCATTCCAATGCTTACTATAGTTGTGGTGAAGTGGATCATAAGGTGATTGATTGTCCTCATCCTTAAAATAAAGGTAGAGATGGTTGTCCACAAGGCCAAGGTGCAAATAAAGGTCAAAAGGAGAGAGGAGGCCAAAAAGGGGGTGCTCCAAGGAAAAATAGATTCTATGCTCTTCAAGGGAAACAACGGGTAGATGAAGTGCCCAATGTCACCACCGATATGTTAAAGGTTTTTGATTTTGATGTGTCTGCATTGATAGACTAGGGTGCCACTCTTTCTTTTATTATTCCTTTTGTTACCAAAACGCTTCATGTTAGTCCTGAATTGTTGTGTGAGCCTTATGAAGTGTCTACCCCTATTAGTTTGTCCATTGTTGCTAAAAGAGTCTATAGAAATTATCCCATGTTTATTTTTTATAAAATCTTGCATTGTGATTTTGTTTAATTAGATATGGTGGATTTTGATGTCATTCTTGAGATGGATTGGTTGCATGCATATTATGCTTCTATTGATTGTAGAACCCATAGG
>DF357809.1:77302-93930 GCA_000787875.1 Solanum virginianum | reverse complement strand
TATTACTATATTATGCCTTTCAAACCCTTGAACATATGCTTAGGGCATATGTATTGGAGTTGAGGGGTAGTTGGGATGACCATCTTCCTTAGATTGAATTCGCATACAACAATAGCTATCACTTTAGCATCGGTATGACTCCTTTTGAGGCTTTTTATGGGAGGTAATATAGATTATCGGTCGGTTGGTTTGAGGTTGGAGAGGTGGCCTTATTGGGATCGAATCTGGTTATAGCTGCCCTTCAGAAGGTTAGGATGATTAGGGAAAGGTTAAGAATGGCCCAATGTCATCAAAACATCTTATACTCAAATGATATCCTATATGAGCATGAGTTATGTAAGCATGATTTACTTAAGCATTAATCATACATGCCATATTGAAAATCTTATGCCGATGTAAGAAGAAGAGACCTTGAATTTAAAGTGGGTGATTGGGTTTATTTGAAGGTTTCTCCAATGACAGATTTGGTCTATTTCAGTAAAAAGGGGAAGGTGAGTCCAAGGTACATTAGTCCTTATGAGATCTTGAAGAGGGTTGGCAAGGTAGCTTATGAGTTGAAGTTGCCTAGTGAAATGAACTTGGTTCATCCGGTGTTCCATGTCTTTTTGTTGAGAAAATGTGTGGGTGACCCTAATGCCATTGTGCCTTTTGATATGGTTGGTGTTGTTGAGGATAACTTGACTTATAAGGAGGTCCCGATTTTGATTTTGGATAGGTAAGTGAAGACATTGAGGAATAAGGAGGGGACATCTATTAAGATCCTTTGGAGGAACCAACAAGTTGAAAGCGCTACATGTGAGGTCGAAGCGGACATGCAAAAGCGGTATCCTTACCTTTTGCACTCCATTCAAGCCTAAGGTACTAATCCTAAGTCCCCTATGCGATTTCAAGTCTTAATGTTTTGCCTTAAGCCATTGCATGCATTCATGTTTATATGGGAAAGGTTTTATGGTAAATTTTGATGTTCATGTTGAGACTTTTGAAAATCATGTTTAGATACATTTGTTGCATCCATGTTAGGCTAAAAATCTTCATGGCTACCTTCCTTGTGTACGTTTCTTTTACATCCGGGGATGAATGTTCCCAAGGGGGTGATATGTCTTTATGCTCTTGTATGTCCATGTTTCAAGTTTCATTTTGTTAGGTTTGGGGCATATTAGATTCATGGGAGACTCCTAGTTCCTAAATGAGTTTAAGACTTCCCTAAAAGTTGAGTTCAAGACTTCCCAATTCAATATCAAGGAAACCCAAGAACAAGATTGGATTCTAAGATCATTTCCAAGCCTCGATTCTTCCCAATCTCAATTCCAAGCAACTCTAGACATAAGGTATGTGAGTTTGTTTCATGGGTTCCTTTCAACCATGATACCCAAGCTTCTATTTTCGTAAATTACATGATTTAAAGTTGAGTTTGCAATTGTGTTTACTAGAATGAACATGTCTATGAACTATGTTAAAGCTGTGTAAAGTTGTGACTATTTTTCTATGTTGTGAGCTATATATCTTGGATCTATTGTAAGTTTATATGAAGGGTTTTGATGTGAATGTTATGGGAGTGTTAGAAGGTGTTAAATGTTGGTGTTACAATAGATTTTCTTGTATGATTTCATCTCTAAATTGTATGGTCTTATATCCCCATTGTACACCGGCTAAGTGTTTGATAAAATGTCCGGTTATGGTTTTTGAGGAATTGAAGGTCCAAAGCATGAGATATGAAATGAATGATGTTATAATGATGAATTGAGCTTACGTACATGATAAATTCTATATAAAGTATTGTATTAGACCATACTCAACTGAGGTGAGGGTTTGTACCCATCAACCTTGTGGGAGGTTAGTACTTCACTACCTAGGATGATTGGGGTGTGGCCATCATCAACTGAGTTGGGGGTTTGTACTCATCAAGCATGTGAGGGGTTTATTTTTCATCACCTAGGATGATTGGGGTGTGACCAACATCAACCATGTGAGGGGTTTATACCTCACCACCTAGGATTATTAGGGTGTGACCATCATCAACCAACCAAGGTTAGCAAGCTAGCTTGGTCTCTTCTTCACATATGATATCTTATATGAGCATGATTTACTTAAGCATATTTTACTTTAGCATTGGTCATACATGCCATATTACTATATTATGCCTATTGTCTATTGTCACGTATTTCGATTATAATTCCTATTCCTTGTTGCATTGCATCCCACATAGTTAGTATATTCAAATGTACTAATGCATACTCTTGCCTACATGATATCATCATATAGGAACTAGTGCCCGAGTTGATCCCCTGCCTCCTCTATGTGGCTAGATAGTGCTATTCTAAGCTTGTTGGTGAGTCCTCTATTCCGGAGACCTTGGTTATTTTTTCTCTTATCTATGTATTGCGATACTTTCTTATATTCTATTTGTCTTTGAGGGTGAGCCCGGTTACCTTGTCTTGGCCTCGGTCTATCTATGTATTTAGAGGTATTTGTTGGACAAGTTGTGTATTTATGATATGAGTTATGACTCCTTGTCTTGTAATGTTGTTGTTTTGGCAAGTTTTCCCTTAGCCCCATTGCCTTTGTTTTAATATATATGTCTTTTGTATGCTTTTATGACTAAGGATTTGTTATGATAAGTAAAGAGGCTTGATTGGGGTTGCTTTGGGTTCCCTATTTGTCGTGTCATGTCTAGGCCTTAGGCTTGGGTCGTGATAAACTTTGTATCTGAGTTTACTCATCTTATGTCACTATTGAATTGCACGATTTTGAAAGAGCACTATGAACCCACCAACTGCTTGATAAAATGTCAAGTCAGGAATTCTCAAGTTATTGATGATCTATTTTATGATTTATATATGAAGTGATTATATGATTATTAAGGGCTTTCAAGTATGTATTGAATTCATGAATAGTATCTATGATTTTACAAGTATCAAGTTAAGCCCTACTTCATGTTTCAAGCTAGGCTAGCCATTAGACGTCAAGCATGTTTATGAGCTAGTCAAGTCATGTTCTTACAAGCTATTCATGTTATGATTAAAGTATGATTATTTCAAGTATTCCATGGGATTAGACTTCGCACTGATGGATTGGATGTCAGCGTGGACTATCTTAAAGGGTCCATACGCCTTTTCCCAAACTATGTGCCAACATAGGATTATGATTATTACCCTCGCTTTACTAGTGGATCCATTTAGTTCACATTATCATGAAATACACCTAAAATTGGGATGGGTTCCCATAGGGGGGGTACTTCTCCGAAATGGGACGGGCTCCTATAAGGTGAAGTATGGTTTACCTTGGTAAGTAGACCACCTCTTTACCGATGAGGGGTAATCATCAGGATTCCAAGTTGTAACTCACTTGTTCTTACTTATGTCAGTTAGGTTCTCTTCCCACACATATATTATGTTCTATGCAAGTTGAACGATTATGAAACGCCCCGAAAAGGTACCTCAAAAATGCCCATAATTATAATTTCTATGTATCTCAAAATCCATGTGTGATATCAAAAATTCAACTTTATTTTCTTTATTAGGGGGTAAAATTGAGTGGGAAATGGATATAACTCAGATTTTAGAGGACCCTTAGTAGAAATGATTTTCGCAAAATTTTCGGGGACAAAAGCTGTCAAGAGATAGCTCCATGACGTGGACTTGTCGCGGAGCAGTGTTGTGACTTCCTTATGTTACATCATGGCCCTGAGGTATTGGGGTCTTGGCCCCATGCCCTTTTATGTGTAAAAACACCTATTCTTAGCTATTTTTAAACTCTATATCACTCAAGACACTCTAAAAACCCTCTGTAACACTTAACCAAATATTTCACCCAAATCCAAGTGTCTCAAGCTAAATTTTGGATCTCAAGAACTCAATTCAACCTTCAAGTCTCATTGAAGTCTAGATTAAGGAAAACCCCAAACTTAAGGTATGTGGGTTTTAACCATTGGGTCCTTTCACCCATGGTGCCGAACCTTCCTTTTTTATAAAAATTGCATGTGTCCAAGTTGTGTCACTTATGGATATTACTTATTATGAATTATGATTACAAATTATGTTGGGGTTTTATGAAATGTTGATTGGAATCACATGTCTACCTATTTCAGGCTTATACTATGAGATGGTTTGTCTATGTGACTATGCATGTTTTAGGCTATGTAATTATGATCTATAATGAGATTTGATGAAGGATTTCAAGGTATCTTACATGAGGGTCTTACTATGTGTTGGTGGGTTGATTTACATTAAGTTTTCTCACATTATTACACTTTTGAATTACGTGATTTTGAACTAGCATTGCACACACGCCAAGTGTTTGATAAAATATCTTGACAAGGATTCTTAAGCTATTGATGATCTATTGCATGAGTTATGAATCAACTGACTTTATGATGATTAAGGGATTATATGTATGTATTGATTTCATAAAAGTATCTATAGTGTTGGAAGTTGACCACACCTTGTTGGGGGGTGGCATGTCCAACCACCTTGTTGAGGGGTGACAAGCCTCAATCACCTTGTCGGGGGGTGGCATGCTTGTACTACCATATTGAAGGGTATCTACGTCAATCACTTTGTCGGGGGTGGCATGCCCGTACTACCATATTGAGGGGTATGTATCTCAATCACGTTCTTCGAGTTATGCTTGCCCGTACTACCACATTAAGGGGTATGTACCTCAATCACCTTGTCATGGGGTGGCATGCCCATACTACCATGTTTAGGGGTATCTACCTCAATCACCTTCCAATGGGGTGGCATGCCTTGGAGTTCAAGTGGTAGTTTGCTTGGGCTATGTTGATATGGACTCTTCCTATACGTGTAACCTATATTTGCAAGTTATATGATTTACAAGCATGTTTTACTTCAAGCATTGATCATGCATGCTATATTGATATTATACTTATCTATTGCCTATTACTACACATTTTGACTATATTTGCTCATGTCTAGTTGCATTGCATCCTACACACTTAGTACATTCAAATGTACTAATGCATACTCTATGCCTACATGATATTACCATGTAGGAATCGGAGTTCCTCACGATCATCCTCAATATGGCTAGTTTTGGTATCTTGAAGATAGGCTTTTGGTTAGTTCAAAAGATCGGGGACACTAGCTATGCTACTCTTACTTTTGTTATCTCTTTATATTGAACATTTGATACTATTAGGGTGAGCTCGAAAAGTGTCTTGGCCCCTGCCCAATCTATGTTAGAGGTGTTGTTGGAATAATTGATATAATTATGCTTTGATCTTGACTCTGGAATGTTTTATGATTATCCAAGACTTCCTTTAGTCCCATTTCCCTTCTTTATGTCTCTTATTATTGATGTTTTGCTTCCATGACCAAGGATATTCGATGGATATGCTAAGAGGATCATTTGGGGTCCCTTAGAGTTCCCCATTCACCATGTCATATTTAGGCCCTAGGCTTGGGTTGTGACAGATTTACAAGCATGTTTTACTTCAAGCATTGACTATTGCTTATTATTATGAATTTTGACTATATTGGTTTATGTCTTGTGGCATTGCATCCGATATACTTAGTAAATTCAAATGTACTAACACATACTCTATGCCTATATGATGTTACCATGTAGAGACTGGAGCACTATTTGATCATCCTCCACATAGCTAGTATGATCCGTTGAAGCAAGCTTTAGTGAGTCCTCAAGTCTGAGGACACTATTTTTATTACTCCTATTATTTTGAGATATCTTTATTATGTTAAACATTTTTTACAGTGTAGGTGAGGCCGAAAAATGTCTTAGCCCCCACTCCATTCCATTTTTGAGGTACTGTTGGATATTATAATGTACTTATGTTTGAGTTTGACTCTTTAATGCTTTAATGATTATCAAAGATTTCCCTTAGTCCCGCTTTCCTTCTTATTATATCTCATGTTGTGGTTACTTTTCTTTCGCGATCAAGAATGTGTGATTGATATAATAAGAGGCTTGTTTGGGTCCCTACGGGTTCCCATTCATCGTGTCACATCTAGGCCAGGCTTGGGTCATAAAAAACTTGGTATCAGAGCACTAGATTGTTAATGATCTTTGGAATCTAACACACCATGTCGATTAAAGTCTTATTCATGCTTGTGAAGCGCGCCACAACTATGAATGGGAGGCTATGAGGCATTTTAGGAAATGTTTCACTTCTCCATGATCTATGTCGTATGGTAGAGCTATGTCCCCTAAGGCTTACTACTAATCCCTAACCATTATGCTTTAGAATATGTCTCAAGCTATTTAGAATAGTGGGCAAGGCAGTGACCATCTCTCATTTGGGGGTCAACATCCCAGTGGTGATAGGTCAAATGCGGAGGTTCGTAATGCTCTATGGCTATTGACCACGGTTGTAATCGCTCAGCTTAATCAACAAGTGGGTGATCCTAAGACTTCAAGGGATAAGAAGAGGGAGAGTGAGGATAAAAGGGCCCGAGTTAGTGGTGCCTCATCTTCTACTAGTCTATCGATTCCCAAGTACAAGAAGAAAAGGATTCCATTTGTTACTTGCCAAGGGTGTGGCATGAAACATCAAGGGAGGTGTTTGGTGGAAGTTAAGGGTTGTTTCAAGTGTGGCAGTGTTAGATATAAGATGAGAGATTGCCCGGTGGCATCAAAGTAAGGGATAAAAAAGGTCCAAATTGAAGGTGGCAATGGTGGGATGACTCGCCCTAGGTACCCAAAGTGTGGGAGAAACCATAATGGAACTTTTTAGAGGAACACGGGTGCATGATATCAGTGTGGTAAGATGGGCAAAAAGATTGTTGATTGCCCATATGCTCTAAGGAAAGGCAAGGGTATTGGTGTTCAAGCTTTTCCTCTGTGCTACAAGTACGAAAAGTACCATCCAAGAAATTGTTTGGCCAGTTCAAATGTGTGTTTTGAGTGTGGTGGAAAGGATCATGAGTCAAGTATTGTCCATGGATTACTACGGATTATGAGGATGATTGTCAACGTTCTCAGCCATACCCCTCTAGGGGTCACTAGACTTGGCATAGTACTTCACAGGTATGTTAAAGGGTTTTGATTTTTATGTGTCTATATTGATAGACCTGGGTGCCATTCTTTCTTTCATTACTCCTTTCGTTGCCAAAAAGCTTCATGTTAGTCCCGAATTGTTTTGTAAACCTTATGCAGTGCCGACTCACATTGGTGAGTCTATTGTTGCTAAAAGAGTCTATAGAAATTGTACCATGTTCATATTGCATAAAGTCTTGCCTTTTGATTTTGTTGAGTTAGGTATGGTAGATTTTGATGTCATTTTTGGGATGCATTTTTTGCATGCATATTATGTTCTATTGATTCTCTAATAACCCTATCCTTGAATGGGAAAGTTGTGATGTGGTGGTCAAGGGTAGATTCATTTCTTGTCTTAAAGCCCAAAAGTTGATTTCTAATGGCTGTCTCTATCATCTTGTGAGAGTTAGGGATGCAGAGTCCAAAGTCCTTCCTATTGAGTTAGTTCTGGTGGTTAATGCGTTTCTTGATGTCTTTCCTAATGAGCTTCCCGGTGTTTCTCCTTAAAGGGAAATAGAATTTGGCATAGACCTCCTTTCTAAGACACAACCCATTTCTATTCCCCCTTACCGTATGGCTCTGGCGAAATTGAAGGAGTTGAAGGAGCAATTGAGGGATTATTTTGGAAAAGGGTTTCATTAGACCTAGTAAGTCACCTTGGGGTGCACCAGTGTTATTTATGATGAAAAAGGATGGTTCTCTAAGAATGTGCATTGATTACCAGCAACTTAATTGAGTTACCATAAAGAACAAGTACACTCTACCAAGGCTTGATGGCCTTTCTAATCAACTTCAAGGGGCTAATCACTTCTTTAAGATTGATCTTCGGTTCGGGTTCACCAAGTGAAAGTAAAGGAGTATGATATTCCCAAGACAGCTTTCTAGACTGGGTACGGGCACTTTGAGTTTGTGGTTTTGTCCTTTGGGTTGACTAATGCACCAACTTTATTTATGAACTTATGAATAGAGTCTTCAAACCCTATTATGAGTTTGTGGTAATGTCTTTTGGCTTAGCTAATGCATTAGCTATATTTATGGATCTCATGAATAGGGTCTTGAAACCCTACCTTGATATATTTGTGGTGGTCTTTATTAATGATATATTATTTATTCCCATAGTGAGGAGGAGCATGTGAATCACTTGAAGGTGGTGTTGTAAATCTTGAGGGTGGTGAGGTTGTATGCTAAATATGAAAATACGAGTTTTGGTTAAAAAGGGTTGCATTTCTAGGGCATGTGGTGTCGGGTGATGGCATTAAGGTGGATCCTTTAAAGACGGAAGTGATAAGAAATTAGCCTAGACCTTTGACTCCATTGGATATTAGGAGTTTCTTGGGTTTGGCAGGTTATTCTAGAGGTTTGTAAATAGGTTCTCCTCTATTGCTTTCACTATGAAAAAGTTTACCTAAAGAAGGCAAAATTTGTGTGGATTGATGAATGTGAAAAGTTGGCTGTTGTGGTATTTGCTTTGAAAATTTGGCATCACTACTTGTATGGGGTACATGTTGATGTGTTTACCAACCACAAGAGTCTTCAATATATGTTCACTCAAAATGATCTTAACTTGAGACAAAGAAGGTGGTTAGAGCTCGTTAAAGATTATGATATGAGTATGCATTTTCACCCTGGCAAAGCAAATGTTGTGGCTGATACTCTAAGTAGAGTGACCATGGGTAGTCTAGCTTATATTGAGGATGAAGGCAAGGAGGTGGCTAGAGAAGTTCACCAGTTGGCCAACTTGGGTGTTAGGTTGAAGGAAGTTGAAAATGGTGGTGTGGTGGTTGTTGATGGTTCTAAATCTTCTTTGATTGAGGAGGTGAAATCAAAACAAGACCTTGATCCCACTTTGCTAGGGTTGAAGGCCTTGGAAAATGATGGTTAAGTGGCGGTTTTCTCCAAAGGGAGAGTTGGTGCCCTTAGGTACCAAGGTAGATTGTATGTGCATAATGTCGATGACTTGAAATAATTGATCTTGAAAGAGGCCCATAATTTATCCTATTCCATTCACCCCGGTTCTACAAAGATGTATAGAGACTTGAGGGAGGTGTATTGGTGGGGTGGTATGAAGAGAGACATTGCCAAGTTCATATCTGGATATCACAATTGCCAACAAGTTAAAGACAAACATCAAAGGCCAAGTAGCTTAGCCCAAAATATAGAGATTCCTACTTAGAAGTAGGAAGAGATCAACATGGATTTTATGATTGGGTTGCCTAAGACAAGGAAACATTTTGACTCTATTCGGGTTGTTATGGATAGCTTGATAAAGTTGGGTCACTTCCTTCCCATCAAAGCCACTTATGGTGCCAAAGATTATGCCAAGTTATATATAAATGCATTTTTTAGATTGCATGGGTACCCTTATGTATCATTTTAGATCGTGGTGCTGAATTCATGTCTTACTTTTGGAGGTCCCTCCAAAGAGGTCTTAGTACCAAGGTTAAGCTTAGCATAGTCTTTTACCCACAAACGGATGGTCAAGCCGAGAAGATTATCCAAAATCTTGAGGATATGCTTAGGGATTGTGTTTTGGAGTTTAAGGGTAGTTAGGATGAAAATTTTCCACTCATTTAGTTTGCTTATAATAATAGCTACCAGTTAAGCATTGTTATGGCCCCCCTTCGAGGCCTTGTATGGTAGACGTTGTAGATCCCCAATTGGGTGTTTTGAAATGGAGAGATGGCTTTTCTAGGTCCAAATTGGGTCATGAAGGCCATGGAGAAGGAGAGGTTGATAAGAGAGAGATTGAAAACATCCTAAAGTAGACAAAAGTCCTATTATGATGTGAGGAGAAGAGATCTTGAGTTTAAGGTGTGTGATTGGGTTTACTTGAAAGTCTCACCCATAAAGGGTGTGGTCCAATTTAGTAAAAAAGGGAAATTGAGCCCAAGGTTTGTGGGTCCTTATAAGGTTTTGAGGAGAGTGGGTAAGATTGCATATGAGTTGGAGTTGCCTATGGAAATGAATATGGTTCATCCGGTCTTCTATGTGTCCATGTTCTGAAAGTGTATGGGTGGCCTAAATGCTATTGTGCCCTTGGATGTTGTACGTGTTGGAGAAGATAATTTAACCTATGAGGAAGTCCTGGTGGTAATTTATGATAGTCAAGTAAAGAGGTTGAGAAACAAAGATGTAGCTTCCATTAGGGTCCTTTGGAGGAATCAACAAGTTGAAAGTACCACATGGAAAGCCGAGGCAGACATAAGAAAGCGATATCCATATCTCTTCGACTCTACTCAAGCTGAATGTACTAGTTTAAGTCCCATATAGGAATTCAAGTCTTAACTTTCAGCCTTTATGTCATTTTGCATTCATTCATGTTCATGGTAACAAGTTTATGGTGATTTTTGACATTAATGTTGAGATTTTCAAAAATAATGTTTAAGTACATTTGTTGCATTCATGTCGGGCTGAAATCTTCATGATTATTTCTCCCATTCATGTTTCTTTGACATGCAGGGATGATTGTTCCCAAGGGGAGATATTGAAACGCCCCAAAAAAGTGTTTCGAAAATGTCCATAATCATAATTTCTATATATCTCAAAATTCGTGTGTGATGTCAAAAATCCGACTTCATATTCTCGATCAGGGGTAAAATTAAGCGTGAAATAGGTATAACCCAAATTTTATAGGATTCGTGAAGAAAAATAAATTTTGTTTATTTACGATTTCCACAGAGTATCCACGCCCAGGCCACGACGCGTAAGGCTAGCGGAGCAGTATAAAAGTGGCCTGCATGATGGGTCTGCATCTCGCCAAGGACGCAGACTAGTGTAAGTTTTTTCTTGATTTTTGTATTTTGTCCAAGGGCATTGGGGTCATAACCCCATGCCCACTCATGCATGAAAACACTCATACTTAGCCATTTTTCAAGTCTATATCACACAAAAACCCTCACAAAAACCTCTCCAAGAATTAACCAAATATTTCATTCAAATTTCAAGGATTTCAAGCTTAACTTTAGAACTCAACGATTCTCTTCAAGATCATCTCAAGAAAACCCAAGTTTGAGGTATGTGAGTTTCATCTATTGGGTCCTTTCACCCATGGAGCCCAATCTTCTTTTTATGAAAATTATATGTTTTCAAGTTCTATCATCAATGGGCATCTTTTATTATGGATTATGAGTATAAATTATGTTAGGACTTTATGAAATATTGATTGATTATGCATGTCTATCTATTTCAAGCTTATACCATAAATTGATTATCTACTGAGACTATGCATGTTTTGACTTATAAAACTATGATCTATTATGAGTTTTGAATATGGATTTTGAGGTACCCTACATGAGGGTTTTACTACATGTTGGTGGAATGATTTGCATTGCATTTACTTGTTACGACCCAATCCTAGGGCCTAGACTTGACACGATGAATGGGAACCCGAAGGGACCTAAACAAGACTCTTAGCATATCAATCACACATCCTTGATCGTGGTAACAAATTAACCAAAAACCAGAGATATAAACCAAGGGAAGCGGGACTAAGGTAAGTCTTTGATAATCTTAAAACATTCAAGAGTCTAACTCATAAAATAAGTACATAAAATATTCCAATAACAGCTCAAACATGAAATGGAGCGGGGGCCAAAATACTCTCCAGGCTCACCCTCATAATAACAAGTGTTCAACATGAAGAAGTCTCAATATAGCAAGAGTAATAAATATAGTGTTCTTGGACTTGAGGACTCACCAATTATTGCTTCAAAGGATCAAACTAGCCACGTGGAGGATGATCAAGTGGTGCTCCAGTTCCTACCTGGTAATATCATGTAGGCATAGAGTATACGTTAGTATGTTTGAATGTACTAAGTATGTAGGATTCAATGCAATGTGGTCCTTATATGGTAATATCATATTGGCATAGAGTATACGTTAGTATGTTTGAATGTACTAAGTATGTAGGATTCAATGCAACAAGACATAAGCCAATATAGTCAAAATGTATAGTAATAAGCAAATAGATAAGTGAGATCTCAATATGGCATGAATGGTCAATGCTTGAAGTAAAACATGCTTGTAAATCTTTCAACTTGCATAGAACATAATACATGTGTGGGAAGAGACCCTAACCGAGAAAAGTAAGACCAAGCGAGCTACAACTTGGAATCCTAATGATTACCTCTCATTGGTAAAGTGGTGCTCTACTTGCCAATGTAAACCATACATCACCTTATGGGAGCCCATCCCATTTCGGAGAAGTAACTCCTCTCACGGGAACCCATCCCATTTCGTGGTGGATTTCATGATAAATTGCACTAAATGAATCCACTAGTGTAGCAAGGGTAAAAATCATACTCCTATGTTGACACATAGTTTGAGGAAAGGAGTAAGTGCACTAAATAGATCCACTAGTATAGCAAGTATATAACATAATCCTATATTAGCACATAGTTTGAGGAAAGAAGTATGGACCCTTAAAGATAGTCCATGCCGACATCCAATCCATCGGTGCTAAGTCTAATCCCATGGAATACTTGAAATAATCATAACTTTAATAACTTGTAAGAAACATGACTTGAGTAGCTCATAAACATGCTTGACTTAAATCTAATCCCACAGAATACTTGAATTAATCATAAGTTCAATAACTTGTAAGAAACATGAAACATGACATAAGTAGCTCTTAAACATGCTTGACCTCTAATAGTGAGCCTAACTTGAAACATGAGAATAGATCATAATCATACATGAACCCTTGCTTAACATGAATGGCTCACAAGAGGTTAAATCTTGAAATAGGGCTTAACTATATACTTGTAACATCGTAGATGCTTTTCATGAATTAAATACATACTTGACAACCCTTAGTCATTACATAGTCATTTGACTTGTAAATCATGGAATAAATCATCAATAACTTGAGAATTCTTGACTTGACATTTTATCAAACACTTGGTGGGTTCATAATACTAGTTCAAAATCATGCAATTCGAGAGTGAAATAAGATGAGAAAACTTAATGCAAATCAACCCACCAAGATGTAGTAAAACCCCCATGTAGGATATCCTGAAATCCATCGTCAAATATCATAATAGATCATAGTTTCATAGCTCATATCAACCCACCAACATATAGTAAAATCCTCATGTGGGATACTCTGAAATCCATCATCAGATCTCATAATAGATCATAGTTTCATAGCTCAAAATATGCATAGTCTCAATAGATAAAACCAATTCATGGTATAAGCTTGAAATAGATAGTAATGCATAATCAATCAACATTTCATAAAAACCCCAACATATTTTATAGTCATAATCCATAATAAGAGATACCCATTGCTAATACAACTTGAAAACATGCAATTTTCATAAAAAGGAAGATTGGGATCCATAGGTTAAAAGACCCAATGGATGAAACTCACATACCTCAAACTTGGGTTTTCTTAAGGTGAACTTGAAGATAATTTGGAGCTTGAAGAGAATCCTTGATTCCAACATTAGGTTTGAAATCCTTGAAATTTGAATGAGATATTTGGTTGTCTTGGAGAGGTTTTCTGAGAGGGTCTTGAGTGATATAGAGTTGAAAAATGGCTAAGTATAGGTGTTTTCATGCATAATTGTGCATGGGGCTATGGCCCTAATTCTCTTGGCGGAAATATGGAAAATAAGGAAGAATTAACACTGCTCCGGGATGGGTCCGTGTTGTGGAGCCATCGTGCACATCTACTATTTCTGAAAGATTAGTTAAAATCAATTTTTGCTATGGGTCCTCTAATGTCTGGGTTATACCTATTCCCTGCTCAATTTTATTTCTCCCTGATCAAGAATATGAAGTCAGATTTTTGATATCATGCATGGATTTTGCGATATATGGAAATTATGATTATGGGCATTTTCGAAGCACATTTTGGGGTGTTTCTGTATCTCCCCCTTGGGAATATTCTTCCTTGAATGTCAAAGAAATGTGCGTAATAGAAGTAATCATGAGTATTTTAGCCTGACATGAATGTAACAAATGCATTTAAACATCATTTTCAAATAGTCTCAATATGAGTGTCAAAAATCATCATTAACTTGTTACCTTGAGCATGAATGCATGCAAAATGACGTGAGGGTTGAAACTTAAGACTTGAAATCATATAGGGGACTTACATTAGTACCTTTGGCTTGAGTATTGTGGAAGAGATATGGATATCGCTTTTTGATGTTCGCCTCGGCTTTTCATGTGGCACTTTCAACTTGTTGGTTCCTCGGAAGGGCCTTGATGGAAGTTACATCTTTATTTTTCAACCTCTTTACTTGTCTATTCAAAATCTCCACTGGGACCTCTTCATAAGTCAAATTATCTTTTACAACACCGACAACATCCAAGGGCGCTATAGGACTTGGGTTACCCACACATTTTCTCAACATGGACATATGGAAGACCGGATGAACCATATTCATCTCCATAGGTAACTCCAACTCATAAGCAACTTTACCCACTCTCCTTAACATTTTATAAGGACCCACAAACCTTGCACTTAATTTCCCCATCTATCCAAACCTGACCATACCCTTCATGGGTGAGACTTTCAAATAGACCCAATCACTAGCCTTAAACTCAAGGATCTCTTCTCCTCACATCGGAGTAGGACTTTTACCTACTTTGGGTTGTTTTTAATCTCTCCTTTATCAACCTCACCTTCTCCAAGGTCTCCATGAGCAAAGCCATCTCCCCCACTTCAAACCACCCAACTGAAGATCTACAATTTCCACCATATAAAGCATCAACTGGAGCCATACCAATACTTGAGTGGTAGCTATTATTGTAAGCAAACTCAATGAGTGGAAGATGCTCATTCCAACTACTCCTAAACTCCAAGTCACAATCTCTAAGCATTTTCTCAAGGGTTTGGATAGTCCTCTTGGCTTGACCATCTATTTGAGGATGAAAAGCTGTGTTAAGCTTAACCTTGGTTCCAAGACCTCATTGGAAGGACCACCAAAAGAGAGAAGCGAATTGAGCACCGCAATCCAAAATGATAGACAAGGGCACCCCATGCAATCTAACCAACTTATGAGTATACAACTTGGCATAGTCTTCGGCACCATAAGTACTTTTGACTGTTAGGACGTGAGTCAACTTTGTCATTCTATCTGCAACAACCCAAATAGAGTCAAAATGGTTCTAAGACCTAGGCAATCCAACCACAAAATCCATGTTGATCTCTTCCTACTTCCAAGTAGGAATCTCTATAGCTTAGGCTAGGCCACCTGGTCTTTGATGTTCGGCTTTCACTTGTTGGCAATTGTGACATCCAAATATGAACTTGGCAATGTGTCTGTTCATGCTACCCCACCAATACACCTCCTTTAAGTCTCTATACATCTTTGCAGAACTAGGTTGAATGGAATAGATGAATTATGGGCCTCCTTTAAGATCAGTTCTTTCAAATTATCCACAGTTGGCACACACAATCTACCTTAGTACCTAAGGGTACCATCTCTCCTATGGGTGAAAACCTCCACTTTACCATCTCTCACCATGGCCTTTAACTCTAGCAAGGCGGTTTCATGATCTTGTTTTGCCTTTACCTCCTTAATCAAAGAACATTTCAAACCATCAACAAACTCTACACCTCCATTTTCAACTTCATCCAACCTAACCTCCAATATAGCCAACCGATGAACCTCTCTAGCCACCTCTTTGCCACCATAATCAACATGAGCTAGACTACCCATAGACACCCTACTTAGAGCATCGGCCATAACATTAGCCTTGCCGGGGTGATAATGCACACTAATATCATAATCTTTAACGAGCTCTAACCACCTTCTTTGTCTCAAGTCAAGATCTTTTTAGGTGAACACATATGGGAAACTCTTGTGGTTGGTAAACATATCAACATGAACCCCATACAAGTAGTGCCATAAAATTTTCAAAGCAAATACTACGACTGCCACTTTGAGATCATGGGTGGAATAATTCTTCTCATGCACCTTAAATTGCCTAGAGGCATACGCTATCACCTTACCACTTTGCATCAAAAGACACCCCAAATCAATTCTTGAGGCATTATAATATAGGACAAATCCTTCCAACTCTACCAGTAGAGCCAAGATAGGAGCAGAGACAAACTTATCTTTCAAAGTTTGGAAACTCTTTTCACACTCATCGGTCCACATATATTTTGCCTTCTTTTTTGTCAATTTAGTCATAGGAGAAGCAATAGAAGAGAAACCATCCACAAATCTCTGGTAACATCCCGCCAAACCCAAGAAACTTCTAATGTTCAATGGAGTCAAATGCCTAGGCCAATTTCATCACCTCTATTTTCTTAGTATCCACCTTAATGCCATCACCCCACACCAAATGCCCTAAAAAGCAATGTCTTTCAACCAAAAGTTACATTTTGCATATTTTGCATACAACCTCTCCTCCCTCAAGATTTGCAACACCACCCTCAAGTGATTCACATGCTCCTCCTTAATACGGGAATAAATCAAGATATTATCAACAAAAACCACCATAAATAAGTCTAGGTAGGGTTTAAAGACCCTATTGATGAGATCGATAAATATAATCGGTGCATTAGTCAACCCAAATGACATAACCACAAACTCAAAGTGCCTATACCTAGTCCAGAAAGTCATCTTGGAAATGTGGATTTTAAAATTTAAAATGAA
>DF357809.1:40995-77207 GCA_000787875.1 Solanum virginianum | reverse complement strand
CGATCTTAGAAAAGTGACTAGCCCTTTGAAGTTGATAAAAAAGTTCATCAATCCTTGGTAGAGGGTACTTGTACTTTATGGTGACTACATTAAGTTATCGGTAATTAATGCACATTCTAAAAGAACCATCATTTTCTTAACAAACAACACCAGTGTACCCCAAGGTGACTTACTAGGTCTTATGAAACCCTTTTCCAACAAACCCTCAATTTCTCCTTTAACTCCTTTAATTCTGCCAGGGCCATACTGTAAGGGGGAATAAAATTAGGTTGAGCTTCAAGAAAGAGGTCTATACCAAAGTCTATTTCCCTTTCAAGAGAAACACTGGGAAGCTTATCAAGAAAGACATAAAGAAAAACATTAACAACTGGAACTGACTCCATGGGAAGGGCCTTGGACTCAATATCCCTAACCCTCCCAAGATGGTAAAAACAACCCTTAGAAATCAACTTTCGGGCTTTAAGATAAGAAATGAATCTACTCTTTACCACCACATCACGACTCTCCCACTGAAGGACGGGCTCATTAGGGAATTGGAATTAACCCTATGGGTTCTACAATCTATAGAAGCATAATATGCATGCAAGAAATCCATCCCAAGAATGACATCAATATCCACCATATCTAATTCAACAAAATCACAAGGCAAGATTTTATGCAAAATAAACACGAGACAATTTCTATAGACTCTTTTAGCAACAATGGACTCACCAATAGGTTAGACACTTCATATGATTCATACATTAATTAGGGACTAACATGAAGCTTTTTGACAACAAAATGAGTAATAAAAGAAAGAATAGTATCAGCATCTATCAATGCATACATACCAAAATAAAAAATCTTTTACATACTGGTGATGACATTGGGTACCTCATTCACCCCTTGTCTCTTTTGAAGAGCATAAAATCTATTTTGCCTTGGTGCTCCCCCTTGTTGGCCTCCTTTTCCCCTTTGACCCCCGTTTGCACCTTGGACTTGTGGATGACCATCTCTACCTTTGTTTTGAGCATGATGACAATCAATAACTTTGTGACCCATCTCAGCACAACCAAAGCAACCATTTAGAATTCCTCAAACAGAGACCACTATGATTCTTTTCACACTTTGGACATTTAGGTTTTATGGTTTTATCATTCCTTTATTGCCACTTTAGAATCTTGGATTATCATTAGCAAATCTCTTATTAGGAGCATTGGAAGACCCTTGGCCTTGGAACTTGTGGCCTTGAGGGAACTGGCCACCCTTGGAACCTTGAAAACCATGTTCAGAACGAGCTCTCTTGGACTCACCACTTCTTCTTTTTCTAAGCTTTTCCCCTTCTATTTGATCAGCGTATGTCATGAGGCAGGACATATCCATATCACATACTAGCATGGCGGTACAAAACTCCTCATTAATCAAGTTGGATACTCTCAACATATATTTGTTCATCCTTGATCTAGGCTCGGCAACCAATTGTAGGGCATACTTGGAGAGTTGGCTGAACTTCAGGGCATACTCCCTCACACTTAGGGAACCTTGCTTAAGGTTTATCAATTCCATCATATTAGCCTTCCTTAGCTTGATAGGAAAGAATCAATTAAGAAATGTGGCTTTGAACTCATTCCAAGGGATAACATCATCATTCCTGTTCTCCAACTTCGATTATGTAAACCACATTTAAGCCACCTCTTTGAGTTGGTAGGTCGCCAACTCTGCCTTTTCCTCTGAATTGACCCCTATGATGGATAGCACCTTATACACCTCATCTATGAACTCTTAGGGCTCCTCATCCATCTTTGATCCGTGGAACTTGAGTGGGTTCATTCTAGTGAAATCCCTTACCCTAAAAGCCAGTGTGGGATCATATGGGGCTTAGGCTTTTTGGTTGATTTTGTTGGTCATAGCATAAGCCAACATTGCAATACAATCTCAGAACTCATCGTAGCCTACCCCTCCACCTTGATGAGCTTGAGGACTAGGAGGGGCCGGTTGCTCCTCGAGTGTACAAGCTCTGCCTAGTCTTCCTCTTGGAATCGACATGATCTCGAATAGCAAAGGGCATTTATTAGGGGAAAAAGCTTTATATTTACATCTAAAGCATGCTATAAACCATTAAGAAGGGAAAGATTTCCTAAAATGCCTTATAACCTCCCATTCATAGTTGTGGCACGCTTCATTACTATGTCTATGACTCTAATCGACATGATGTGTTGCATTTCGAGGACCATTAAGAACCTAGTTCTTTGATACCAAGTTTGTCGATACCAAGTTTGTCACGACCCAAGCCTAGGGCCTAGACATGACACAGAGAATAGGAACTCGAAGGGGCCCAACAAGCCTCTTGGCATATCAATCACACATCTTTGGTCGCAGAAGCAATGTAACCAATAACAAGAGATATAAAACTAGGGAAGCGGGACAAAGAGAAGTCTTGGATAATCATAAAACATTCAAGGGTCAAGCTCATAACATAAGTACATCAAATATTCTAACAACAACTCTAACTTAGAATAGAGCGGGGGCAAAGATATAACCATTAAAGCGTAAAAGAATCAAGCTCAACATAAGTACATCATAATATTCCAACAACACCTCTAAACATGGAATGGAGCAGGGGCCAAGACACTCCCGTGCTCACCCTCATAATAATAAGTGTTCAACATGAAGACGTCTCAATATAGCAAGAGTAATAAATATAGTGTCCGCGGACTTGAGGACTCATCCAAGCTCACTTTAAAGGATCTTACTAGCTACGTGGAGGATGATCAAGTGGTGCTCTGATTCCTACATGATAATATCATGTAGGCATAGAGAATACGTTAGTACGTTTAAACGTACTAAGTATAGCAAGGGGTGAATTTCATGATAAAGTGCACTAAATGGGTCCACTAGTATAGCAAGGGTAATAATCCTAATCCTATGTGGGGACATAGTTTGAGGAAAGGAGTATGGACCCTTGAAGATAGTCCACGCCGACATCCAATCCACCAGTACTAAGTCTAATTCCACAGAATACTTGAAATAATTATAACTTTAATAACTTGTAAGAAAAATGACATGAGTAGCTTATAAAGATGCCTGACCTTTAATGGTGAGCCTAACTTGAAATATTAGATTAGATCATAATCATATATAAACCCTTGCTTAACTTGAATGGCTAATAAGAGGAAAAATCTTAAAATAGGGCTTAACTTGATACTTGCAAAATCATAGATAGTAATGCATAATCACTCAACATTTCATAAAATCCCAACATAATTTATATTCATAATCCATAATAAGAGATACTCATATATTCCTTTCCTCTTGTGGACCTTTCTTAAATATGTTTAAGGCAATAGTCAACATGCTTATATCTTTGATGAATCATAACTTTAAAACTCATCTTTATTGCACTAATCATCATCATAAATTATGCAAGACTTTCCTTAAAAACTAGGTGAGCTAGGCTTTTATAATAGTACAATCATAAATCACTTGAAGAGAATCCTTGAGTTCCAACATTAGGCTTGAAATCCTTGAAATTTGAATGAGATATTTGGCTATCTTGGAGAGGTTTTCTGAGAGGGTCTTGAGTGATATAGAGTTGAAAAATGGCTAAGTATAGGTGTTTTCACGCATAAGTGTGCATGGGGCTATGACCCTAATGGCCTTGGCCAAAACAGGGAAAATAATGACGAATTAATCCTGTTCTATGATGGTTTTACATTGTGGATCCATCGCGTACAGCTACTATTTTTGAAAAATTTGCAAACATTAATTTTCACTACAGATCCTCTAAAATCTGGGTTATACCCATTTCCCACTCTATTTTGCCCCCTGATGAAGAATATGAAGTTGGATTTGCGATATCATGCATGAATTTTGAGATATATAGAAATTACGATATGGACATTTTTGAAACACATTTTGTGGCGTTTCATTACTCATCTTATTTCACTCTTGAATTGTATAATTTTGAACAAGTATCATGAACCCACCAAGTGTTTCATAAAATGTCAAGTCAAGAATTCTCAAGTTATTAATGATCTATTTCATGATTTACATGTCAAGTGACTATATGATGGTTAAGGGCTTTCAAGTATGTATTGATTTCATGAAAAATATCTATGATATTACAAGTATCAGGTTAAGCCCTACTTCAAGATTTTTACCTCATGTGAGCCATTCATGTTAAAGCAAGGGTTCATGTATGATGATAATCTTTTCTCATGTTTCAAGTTAGACTCACCATTAGAGCTCAAGATTTTTTATAAGCTACTCAAGTCATGTTCTTACAAGCTATTCAAGTTATGATTAAAGTATGATTATTTCAAGTATTCCGTGGGAGTAGACTACACACCGATGGATTGGATATTAGTGTGGACTATCTTTAAGGGTCCATACTCCTTTTCTCAAACTATGTTCCAACATAGGATTATGATTCTTACCCTTGCTATACTAGTGGATCCATTTAGTGCACTTTATCATGAAATCCACCCCGAAATAGGATGAGTTCCCATAAGGGGGGCTACTTTTCCAAAATGGGATGAGCTCCCATAAGGTGAAGTATGGTTTACCTTGGCAAGCAGTCCACCTCTTTACCGATGAGGGGTAATTATCAGAATTTCAAGTTGTAGCTTACTTGGTCTTACTTATGTCGGTTAGCATCTCTTCCTGCACATGTAATATATTCTATGCAAGTTGAATGATTTACAAACATGTTTTACTTCAAACATTGATCATGCATACCATATTGAGATTACACTTATCTATTGCTTATTATTATGTAATTTGACTATATTGGCTTATGTCTTGTGGCATCGCATCCTATACTTAGTACATTCAAACATACTAATGCATGCTCTATGCCTACATAATATTACCAAATAGGGACTGGAGCACCATTTGATCATCCTCCACGTGGCTAGTACGATCCTTTGAATCAAGCTTTGGTAAGTCCTCCAGTCCGAGGTCACTATCTTTATTACTTTTGCTATTTTGAGACTTCTTTATGTCGAACATTTGTTACTATGAGGGTAGGCCCGAAAAGTGTCTTGGGCCCTACTCCGTTCCTTTTAGAGGTGTTGTTGGATATTATGATGTACTTATGCTTGAGTTTAACTCTTTAATGCTTTAATAATTATCAAAGGCTTCCCTATGTCCCGCTTCCCTTTTTATTATATCTCTTGTTGTGGTGTACTTTGCTTCCGTGACCAAAGATATGTGATTGATATGCTAAGAGGGTTCTTTGGGTCCCTTCAAGTTCCTATTCGCTGTGTCAGGCCAAAGCCCTTGGCTTGGGTCGTGACAATTTTCCTTTCCTCTTGTGGACCTTTCTTAAATATGTTTAAGGCAATAGTCAACATGCTTATATCTTTGATGAATCATAACTTTAAAACTCATCTTTATTGCACTAATCATCATCATAAATTATGCAAGACTTTCCTTAAAAACTAGGTGAGCTAGGCTTTTATAATAGTACAATCATAAATCACATAAACTATGAGAATATACTCTTTTAGAGACTTGTATAATAGCTCAAACTTCATCATTATTAAAATTGATCATTGGGGTCATCATCAATAGCTTAGATACACACATATACTTAATAAAATATTATAAGACATCATTGAAATCATCTAATAATAAAATATATCATGAAATCATAATAAGCATGCATATTTGTCATGACCCAAGCCTAAGACCTAGACATGACACTGCGAATGGGATGTACAAAGACCACCCAAACAAGCTTCTTAGCATATCATGTACACATCCTTGGTTACGGAAATAACATAAAACCATCACAAGAGTCAATTATACAAAGGGAAGCAGGAGTAAGGGAAGTCTTTGATAATAACAAAAGCATAAGAATATTTGAGCTCATAGCATATAGAAACATAGTATCCAAAAACAACTCTACTTTAGAATGGAGCGGGGTACAAGACATCTCCCGGGCTCACCTTCATGATAATAAGTATCAACCATAAGGAACAAGTCTCAACATAGCATGAATAAAATAAATATTATCTTCAAAATTGATAACTCACCAAAGATTTCATCAGGAACTGAGCTAGCAATGTCGAGGAGGCTGATCGATAGGAGCTCCAGTCCATATATGATAATATCATGTAGGCATAAAGCATGCGCTAGTACTTGGAATATACTAAGATGTGGTGTGAAACACAACAATGATATAGGCCATAATATTCAAAATGCATAAATATAAGCAATGGATATAATCTCAATATGACATGTATGATCAATGCATGTAATAAACATCTATGTAAAACATTTAACTTGCATAATATATCATACATATGTGGGAGGAAACTTAAACCGACATGAACAAGAGGGCTACTACTTGAAATCTAAAGCATGACACCCCCTTGGTGAGGTAAAGAGGGATGACACCCCCTCGATAAGGTGACCAGGCATGACACCCGCGGCGAAGTGTGGTCTACTTACCAAGGTAAACCAAACATGATAACATGATATCATGTAATAGATGGATCCACTAGTAAAGCCCATTTAGGGAAATAATATTATCATATGGTGGTACATAGTTTAGAGACTAAAGACTTTATTTAAGGACCCCTTGAGTCGAGCCCCCATCTTAAGCCTCAATCGGTGCTAAGTGTAATCCCATGGAATACTTGAAATAATCACAATTATAATAATAACATGAGTAACTTGTAAGAAACAAGATAAGAGGACATGAGTAGCTCATTTTCATGCTTTACCTCTCTAGTGAGCTTACTTGAACTTAAATATGTGGATAAAATAATGATCATGCTTGATCCCTCAACTTGATATGAATAGTTCACAGAAGGATAAAATCTTGAAAGAGGGCTAAACTTGTCACTTATAGAATCATAAATACTTTTCATCAATTTAATATATGCTTCAAAGCCCTTAATCATCATGAAACCACTTAAATTGTAAATCATGTAATAGTTCACCAACAACATGAGAATTCTTGTCATGTAATTTTATCAAACACATGGTGGGTTCATGATACTTGTTAAAAATCATGCAACTCAAGAGTAAAACAAATAGAATAAACTCAATTCAAATCAACCCATCAATATTGTAGTAAAACCTTCATTAGAGTATTTTGAAATTCATCTCAAAATTCACAATACGCCATATTTTAATAGTTTACATCATGCACAATTTCAATAGATATAAATAAACTCATAGTATGAGATTAAAATGGATATTTATGCATAATCCATCTATACTTGGAAAAACCCAAATAGTTTATGTTCATAATTCATAACAAGAGATACTCATGAGTAATACAACTTGAAATCATGCAACTATCATAAAATAAGAAGGTTGGGCTCCATGGGTGAAAGGACCTATGGATGAAGACCCACATACCTTAAACTCGAATTTTCTTGAAATTGGCTTGAGCAAGACTTGAGACTTGACTTGGGTCCTTAAAAATAAAAGTGAGCTCTTGAAGTTGTTAAGATTGAATGGAGGGTTTGATAGTGTATGGGGAGGGTTTAGAGAAGGTTTTCTTGAGAATTTGAAGGTGAAAAATGGCTAAGTATAGAGGCATTCACGTTTAAATGGGAAATGGGTTATTACCCAAATGCCCCTGGATGAAACAAGAAACTGAGAAAAAATATACATAGGTCCGTGTCTAGTCCGCTATGCTGACCTAACACGAAGACTAGTTTGGTCTAGTCCGTGCCCAAGCCGCGTCGCGCCTAGGGCGCGGATGCACACTAGAAATCGACTAATAGGGAAGATCATTTTTCACTATGAGTCTCTTAAAATTTGGGTTTTACCCATTTCCCACTCAATTTTGCCCCCTAAGCAAGAATAAGAAGTCAGATTTCTGAAATCATGCACAGTTTTTGAGATATTCGGAAATTAGGATTATGTGGCATTCCAAAGCATATGAGGGGTGTTTTAATATCTCCCTCTTAGGAATTTTCATCCCCGAATGTCAAATAAATATACATGAGACAAGTAATTACGAAGCTTTTAGGACGACATGAATGAAACAAATGTACGTAAATATCATTTTTCAAAAAGTCTCAACATGAATGTTAAAAATCACCATAATCTTGTTACCATGAACATGAAATCATGAAACAATGACATGAGAGCTAAAACATAAGACTTGAAATCATAGATGAGACTTAATTTATTACCTTTGGCTTGAGTAGAGTGGAAAAGGCATGAATATCTCTTTTTCATTTCTGCCTCAGCTTCCCATGTGGCACTTTTAACTTGTTGATTCTTCCAAAGGACCTTGATGTATGCTACATCTTTGTTTCTCAACCTTTTCACTCGTCTATCCAATATCTCTACCGGAACATCCTCATAGGTCAAATTATCTTCCAAAACACCCACAACCCCTAAGGGCACTATAGCACTTGGGTTACCCAAACACTTCCTCAACACAGACACATGAAAGACCGAATGAACCATATTCATATCCATAAGAAACTCTAATTCATAGGCAACCTTACTCATTCTTCTCAAAATTCTATAAGGTCTCATAAACCTTGGGCTCTATTTCCCTTTCTTTCCACACAGAACTACAGACTTCATGGGTGAGATCTTCAAGTAAAATCAATCATCAACATTAATCTCAAGGTCTCTTCTCCTCACATCGGAATAAGATTCTTGTCAACTTTGACCCATCTTCAACCTCTCCCTCTCCAAAGCTTCCATAACCAAATCCGGGCCTAAAAAAGCCATCTCTCTCACATCAAACCACTAATTGGGGATCTACAATTCCTACCATATAAAGATTCAAAGGGAGTGAATGTCAATACTAGAGTGGTAGCTATTGTTGTAAGAAAACTCAATAAGAGGAAGATGTACATCCCAACTACCCTTAAACTCCAAAACACAAGCTCTAAGCATATCCTCAAGAGTTTAGATAGTTCTTTTGGCTTGACTATCCATTTGAGGATGACAAGTCATGCTAAGCTTGAACTTGGTACCAAGACCCTTTTGGAAGGATCTCCAAAAATGAGAATTGAATTAAGCACCACAATCTGAAATGATAGACAAGGGTACCCCATGAAACCTAACCAACTCATGAGTATACAACTTGGCTTAATCTTCAACACCATAAGTCATTTTAACAGGTAGGAAGTGAGCCAACTTTATCATTCTATCTACAATAACCCAAATAGTATCAAAGTGTTTCCTAGTCTTTGGCAACCCAACCACAAAATCCATGTTGATCTCTTCCCACATCCAAGTAGGAATTTCTATGTCTTCGGCTAGGCTACCCAACCTTTGATATTTGGCTTTCACTTGTTGGCAATTATGACAACCGGCTATGAACTTGTCAATATCCCTCTTCATACTACCCCACCAATACACCTCTCTTATGTCTTTAAACATCTTTGTGGAATCGGGGTGAATATAATAGGATGAATATGGGCCTCCTTCACAATCAACTCCCTCAAGTCATCAACACTAGGCACACACAACCTACCTTTGTACCTAAGGGCACCATCATCCCCTTGGGAGAAAACTTCCACTTCACCATCCTTTACCAAAGCCTTCAACTCTAGCAAGGCAGGGTCACAACCTTTTTTTTACTTAACTTTCTTAAACAGAGAAGATTTCGAACCATCAACAACCACTACACCACCATTTTCAACTTCATTCAACCTAATCCCGAATCGAGCTATCTGGTGAACTTATCTAGCCAAACATCATTATGAGCTAGACTACTCATGGACACTCTACTTAGGGCATTGGCCATAATATAATCTTGTCGAGATGATAGTGCATACTCATGTCATAATCTTTTAGGCATACTCATGTCATAATCTTTTAGGAGTTCTAACCACCTCCTTTGTATCAAATTATGATCTTTTTGTGTGAACACATAGTGGAGACTCTTATGGTCAGTAAACACATCTACATGAACCCTACATAAGTAATGATGCCAAATTATCAAAGCAAACACCACAGATGCCAATTCAAGAACATAGGTGGGATAATTTCGCTCATGCACCTTTAGTTGCCTAGAGGCATATGCTATAACCTTGCCATTCTGCATCAAAACACACCCAAGCCAATTCTTGAGGCATCACAAAAAACCACAAACCCTTCTAACCCTTCCCGTAAAGCTAAGATAGGAGCAGAGATAAGCTTGCCTTTCAAAGTTTGAAAACTCTTTTCACATTCATCGGTCCAAACAAATTTTTCCTTCTTTTAGGTCAACTTTGTCATAGGGGAAGCAATAGAAGAGAAACCATTCACGAACCTTATATAGTAATCTGCAAACCCAAGAAACTCCTAATGTCCATCGGAGTCAGGGGCCTAGGTCAATTCCTTCTCACCTCCATCTTCTTAGGGTCTACTTTAATTCCATCACCCAACACCACATGCCCTAGAAATGCAACCTGTTTCAACCAAAATTCGCGCTTTTCATATTTAGCAAATAACCTTTCATTCCTCAAAATTTGCAAAACCACCCTCAAATGGTTAATATGCTCTTCTTCACTCCGAGAATAAATCAAAATATCATCAATAAAGACCACCATAAACATATCAAGGTAGGGTATAAAGACCCTATTCATGAGGTCTATGAATATTGTCGGTGCATAGTAAAGCCAGAAGACATTACCACAAATTTAAAATGCCCATACCTAGTCCGAAAAGTCATCTTGAGAATATCACACTCCCTCATCTTCACTTGGTGGTACCCAGACCAAAGATTAATCTTAGAAAAGTGACGACCCCCTAGCAGTTGAATCCTTGGTAGAGAATACTTGTTCTTTATAGTGACTCTATTGAGTTGCAGGTAATCGATGCACATTCTAAGAGAACTATCCTTTTTCTTTACAAACAACATCAGTGCACCCCAAGGTGACTTGCTAGGCCTTCTAAAACCCTTCTCTAATAAATCCCTCAATTGATCGTTCAACTCTTTCAACTCCACTAGGGCCATATGGTAAGAGGGAATGAAAATGGATTGTGTATCGGGAGGAGGTCTATACCAAAGTCTATTTCTGTTTCGGGAGAAACACTGCGAAGCTTATCAAGAAAGACACGAGAAACCTATTGGCCACCGGAACTGACTCAATAGAGAGGACTTTAGACTCAACATCCCTAACCCTTACAAGATAGTAAATGCAACCCTTAGAAATAAATTTTTGGGCTTTAAGACAAGAAATAAATCTATGCTTGACCGCCACATTACAACTTTCCCACTCAAGAACGGGTTCATTAGGGAATTAGAACCTCACTTTATTGGTCCTACAATCAATGGAAGCATCATATGCATGTAACCAATCCATCCCATGAATAATATCAAAATCCACCATGTCAAGTTTAACAAAATCACAAGGAAAGACTTTATGCAATACGTACATGGGATAATCCCTATAGACTCTTTTAACAATGACAGACTCACCAAAAGGGGTAGTCAATTCATAAGGTTCACACAACAATTTGGGACACACACGAAGCTTATTGGCAACAAAAGAAGTAATGAAAGAAAGAGTGCCACCTAGATCTATCAAAGCATACACATCATAATAAAAAACCTTTAAGATACCGGTAACAACATCGGGAACCTCATCTACTCCTTGCCTTCCTTAGAGAGCATCGAACCTATTTTGCCTTGGAGCACTCCCTTGGTGGCCTCCCTTTGTCCTTTGACCGATATTAGCATCTTGGCCTTGAGGATGTCCATCTCTATCCTTGTTTTGAGCATGTGGACAATCAAAAATCTTGTGACCTACTTTACCATAACCAAAACAAGCATTAGAGTTCTTCAAACATAGACCACCATGGTTTATCCCAAACGTTTGGCACCTAGGATTAGTTATCCCACCATTGCCACCTTGGAACCTTGGGTTAGACACCCTATCATTAGTAAACCTCTTGTTTGGATCATTACCAAACCCTTGACCTTGGAACTTGTGGCCTTGTTGGAAGCGGCCACCCTTAGTACTTTGGAAGACACCCTCAAACCTAGCTCTTTTGGACTCCCCACTTCTTCTCTTCCTAAGTTTATCCTCCTCAAGTTGTTCCATATATATCATGAACCATGAAAAGTCCATATAACTCACTAGCATGGTGGTATAACACTCTTCATTAACCAAGTCGAACACTCCTGACAAAAACTTGTTCATCCTTTATCTAGGGTCAATAATTAAATGAGGAGCGTACTTTGAGAGCTTGTTGAACTTGGGGCATACTACCTCACATTCATGGAACCTTGCTTAAGATTTATGAACTCCATCATTTTTGCCTCTCTCAACTCAATAGGGAAGAACTGGTTGAGGAAGGCGGCTTTGAACTCCTCCCAAGGAATATCATCATCATTTTTCCTCTTCAATTTTCATTGAGCAAACCAAATTTGGGCCACAACTTTAAGTTAGTAGGCCGCTAATTCTACCTTCTCCTTCGAATTTAGACCCATGATAGATAGCACCTTATGCACCTCATCGATGAACTCTTGAGGATCTTCCTTCGGCTTAGACCCATAAAACTCTAGAGGGTTCATCCTTGTGGAATCCCTCACCTTAGAGGCCTGAGTAGGAGCATGAGGAGCTTGGGCCCCTTGGTTCATTTGGTTGGTCATAGCATAGGCCAACAAAGTGATGGCATTCTAGAACTCATCTTGGGCCACCCTCCATCTTGAGGAGCTTGAGGTACGGGAGGGGCCAGTTGCTCCTAGGGTATATGGGCTCTCCTTAGTCTTTCTCTTGGTAGCAATATGATCTAGAAGAGCAAAGAACATTCATTAGGGGGAGAAAGCCTTATCTTTACTCCTAAAGCACGACATAGATCATGAAGAGGTGAAACATTTCCTAAAATACCTCATAGCCTCCTATTTATAGTTGTAGTGCGCTTCACAACCATGAATAAGACTCTAATCATTGTGGTGTGTTGGATTTTTGAGGACCATTAATAACCTAGTGCTCTTATACTAAGCTTGTCACATCCCAACCCTAGGGCCTAGACGTGACATGGCGAATGGGAAGTCTGAAGACCACCCAAAAAAGCCTCTTAGCATATCACGTACAAATCCTTAGTTGCAAAAATTAATTTAGACCCTAAAAAGAGTCAATTATAAAAAGGGAAACAGGAATAAGGGAAGTCTTTGATAATCACAAAAGCATAAGAAGAGTTTAGCTCATAGTATATACAAACATAGTATCAACAACACCTCTACTTTAGAATGGAGCGAGGGCTAAGACACTTCTCGGGCTCACCCTTATTACAATAAGTATCCAACATAAGGTATAATTCTTAACATAGCATAACTAAAATAAATATTCTCCTGGGAACTAAAGACTCACCGAAGCTTTAATCAAGAACCAAGCTAGCCATGTGGAGGAGGATAATCGATAGGAGCTCCGATCCTTACATGGTAATATCACGTAGGTATAAAGTATGCGTTAGTACTTGGAATATACTAAATATGCGGGGTGAAATGCAACAAATACATAAGCCATAATATTCAAATTGCATACATATAAACAATGGATGTAATCTCAATATGACATGTATGATAAATGCTTGTAATAAATATTTATGTAAAACATTTAACTTGCATAATATATCATACATATGTGGGAGGAGACCTTAGTAGACATAGATCAAGTGAGCTACTACTTGGAATCCAAGGCATGAAACCCCCTTGGTGAGGTTATGAGGCATAACATCCCCTCGATAAGGTAACCGGGCATGACATCCCCTGACGAAGTGTGGTCTACTTACCAAGGTAAACCAAACATGATAACATGATATCATGTACTAGATGGATCCACTAGTAAAGCCCATTTAGGAAAATAATATCATCATATGGTGGTACATAGTTTAGAGACTAAAGACTTTATTTAAGGACCCCTTGAGTCGAGCCCCCATCTTAAGCCTCAATCGGGGCTAAGTATAATCCCACAGAATACTTGAAATAATCACAACTTTAATGATAACATGAGTAATTTGTAAGAGATAAGATAAGATGACATGAGTAGCTCATTTTCATGCTTGAACTCTCTAGTGAGCTTACTTGAACTTAAATATGTGGATAAAATAATAATCATGCTTAATCCCTCAACTTGACATGAATAGTTCATAGGAGGATAAAATCTTGAATTTGGATTCAACTTGTCAGTTAAAGAATCATATAGATACCTTTCATGAATTTAATAAATGCTTAAAATCCCTTAATCATCATGAAATCACTTGACTTGTAAATCCTGTAATAGTTCATCAACAACATGCGAATTCTTGTCATGTTATTTTATTAAATACATGGTGGGATCATGATACTTGTTCAAATCATGCAACTCAAGAATAAAACAAGAAGAATAAACTCAATTCAAATCAACCTACCAATATTGTGTAAAACCCTCATTTAGAGTGCCTTGATAGTCATCTCAAAATTCACAATAATTCATAATTTTCATAGTTCACATTATACATAATTTCAAAATATATAAATCAACTCATAGTATGAGATTAAAATGGATATTCATGCATAATCTATCACTACTTGGAAAAATCCAACATAGTTTATGTTCACAATTCATAACAAGAGATACCCATGAGTAATATAACTTGAAATCATGCACTTTTTATAAAATAAAAAGGTTGGCTCCATAGGTGAAAGGACCCAAGGATGACGATCCGGATACCTTAAACTTGGATTTTCTTAAAATTGACATGAGCAAGATTTGAGACTTGACTTGGGTCCTTGAAATCCAAAGTGAGCTCTTGAAGTTATTTGGATTGAATGGAGGGTTTGATAGTGTATATGGATGGTTTAGAGAGTGTGTTATTGAGATTTTGAAGGTGAACAATGGCTAAGTATAGAGGTATTCATGCTCAGATGGGCATTTGATCATTAGCCAAATGCCCATGGACGAAACAAGAAACTGAGGAAAAACTTACACTGGTCTGCATCCAGTCCGTGATGTAGACAAAATGTGAAGGATAGTTTGTGCTAGTCTGCGCCCAAGCCGCATTGCGCCTGGGGTTCGGAGGCACACTGGAAATTAATTAATTAGCGATTTGTAGTTTTTGCTATAGATCTTCTAAAATTTGAGTTTTACCGATTTCCCTTTCAATTTTGCCTCCTGATCAAGAGTATGAAGTCGGATTTTTGAAATCATGCACGATTTTTAAGATACATAAAAATTACGATTATGAGGCATTTCAAAGCATGAGGGGTGTTTCAATATTAAATTGAAGGAACTTAAAGAAAAGGTAAAGTACTTTATGAAGGACTTTATGGGTGAAAGGATACCTACTAATCAAACTTACATACCTTAGTAACCTTAGGGAAAATGAATCTTGAATCCTTGGGAAGAACCTTCAAACTCTAGCCTTGCTTTTCCCTTTGTTGGAGAGAATATTTCTTTAGGAAAATTAAGAGTGGAATAATGAGGGATTAACTAAGGGTCCTAGCGATTTAAGGTCTGGTTTGGGGCCCTTTTGATCCCCATAACTACACAGTTTAGGATTGGAATTGCGAAAATGACAAATTTCCCTTTATTAATACTATCAAAATTGTCATACGAAAACCCATTTACGAGCCATGGTTCGAACTACAGACCGTAGATCCTATCCGTCATAGTAACTTTTCCAAAATTGTAGAAATTGAGTTGCTGACCCCAACTATAAAACCATATTTCATGGGCCATACATTGACTTATGGGTCATGGTTGGACTCATAGAATCCTGTAACACTTAGCCATTTTCTTGGACCCATTCTATGAAAGGATCCTACGGGCGCTGAATTGAACTACGAACTATGTTGTTAATCATTGATCACTTTCCAGGAAACTCCAAATTTCCTTCATCTCTAATACTCTCATTTACAATCCTTTTCTACAGGCTGTCATTGGGTACATGGGTTACCCCACACTTGGAAACCTTCTCAAACCAATCCTACAGACTATAACTCCACCTACGGGCCATAAGTCACCCTTGTAAACTAACTCCAAGTCATTTTCCAGTCTAACTTTTCTGCACTCTTAGGCTCCTAACCTGGGGGTTGTTACAATATCTCCCCCTTAGGAACATTCATCTCTGAATGTACAAAAAGATAGACTCTAAGTACTAAATTATCAGCTTATATAACCCAGTATACATGCAAAAATGCAATTTAAACATCATTTCATAAAATTCTCAAAATCTACTCTCCAAACTTGTCTCAATATAGTCCATAAGCATAGAAATAAATGAATTCCTCATGTAAAATTAAAATGCAAATAATTAGAGGTTTTAGAAAGAATTTTTTAATACTGTACACTTGAGTAGAGTGGAATAGATACGGGTAATGCTTCATCATATCCACTTCCATTTCCCATGTAGCACCCTAATGGGTCTATATTTTAGACTTATTTTGGGGAGAAATTATAAGAGAACATTACTCTTGGTGCAGTAATAATTCCAATTTCTAACAAATACTATGTGCCATGATAAGAAATGGAGTAAAAGTGCACAAAAGGGCAATTTTTGGTGGAATCTTGGAAAGTAAGCAAAAATGTTGAAAGGCGATGTCACCGACATCCTTGGTGATCCATTGAATGCTCGTAGAGATCGCCTAACTATGCAGAAACCAAGGTGCTAGGTCAAGGCAAGAGTGCGGTCAAGATCAATGTTATAAAGCATACATGGTAATACATCAAAGTGCACAAGTGATTACCTAAAGTTCCAGCACCCAAAGCCCCAAAATACTGACAAAAAAGTGATATGAAGAATATTTTGGTCCATCACCAAATTAGAAAGGTGGAGCAAGGAGATATCACCTAATATTACAGTAGAAGAATCCTCATAAAGATACATAGGAAAGTAGTCAAGTGCACATTTAGCACATCGTTGGAGTTCTCGACGATGGTCGGCCTTGAACGACAAATGACATTTCGTTGCATAAACACTTACATATTTTCATAGAGTATATAAGCAATTTTAGAAAGGAAACCATCTGTTTATTCCATATCAGAACAATTCCACTGTAGTAGAAGTACATAAAACCTTTTTCTTAGAGTACACATGAGTCTAGGGTTTTGAAGCTTCTGGACATCAAATTGGAGAGGATCAGCTAGTGATAACTACTAATTTGTACTCAATCTTATTACCTATGACTTTTGCTACTATGTATGATAGTCAATCTTTAATTTCTAATATTTGTGGCTAAAACTTCCATGTTGGGGTGTGAATTTGATATGGGTCTTTAATTTACTTGATAAGTTTGTGATATGTTGACTTATCTATAGTTGATTCGGGTGAATTTATATTTGTTCCTAAGTTTAATGTATGAATTTCAAGGTTGAAACTTGGGGTTTTATTCTAGATCTCTGATTGTTCCTTAGCTGAGTTTATTATAGTGTGAAAAGGATATAATGGCTGGAAAACTTATGGAGTTTCAGTTGATATCCATATTCATAGATTCAATGGTCAAGGTACTAGGTGTTTTGTTCGACTTCTTAGGTCAAGCGTGTCCTCGGTGGTCCGCGTGTGATATCTTAGTTGATTCATGCAAAACACATATATCATAGGTGATTTAGGTTACAAGTAACCTAGCCTATTCACTCAACATCAAGTCATGTAGTCAAGTATCTAGACCCACTTGTTAGATTATTAGTCATATTTGCATATCCCTAACATCTTCCTTGATAGCTATTTAATTCAATAATTAGAACTTGTTAGCTAAACTTTATTTGATTATTCCTACCCCCATATCCTATAAATACTTGGTCTAACTAGTCATTTCTCCCTTGAATAACAATTCCTTGTAAGATGACACCAACCTCTAAAGCTGGGTTATTATGCTAACGACAATTGCCCATTTTTCTTTTGAGTAGTAGGGTTTAGCGATGTAAAAAATGTGCCATTGCCAGGGACACAACATGTTCATATTGGAAGTGTTTGTTGAGCTTTGTTCTTGTAGTTAGAGTTCATTTTACTATTTTTTCTGTTGATTGAACAATAGGTGTATAGATGGAGGATGATAGAAGCATTCATGCTGAGAATGCTGGGGACATGAATGGGATACAAGATGTTAATAGGGATTAGGTTCGAAGCACATGTGCTATCCGACTAACCCTATTGGTTGGAGGAATTAATCTCAATGTACCGGACACTATGTTGCAACTCCTCTAACTGAAAGTTTTATTTGGACAGCTCGGCCATGAAGACCCTCATGAACACTTGAGGAACTTTGTTAATATATGTCTCCCATTCAACTTTAGGGGATTAAGGCAGGAGGCTATCCCGACTAAGGCTATTTCATTTCTCCATCACCGTAGAGGCATTTAGATGGCTTGCAAAGTTGCCTCATGATTTTATTATTTCATGGGAGAAGCTACAAACTGTAATCCTAGAGAGATATTTCCCTTCATTGAGAAAAAGTATTGGAAACTTTAAGCAGCTAGAGAGTGAGCCTTGCATGAAACATGGCTCCGATTTTTAAAACTCTTAATTTAGTATCCTAACTATGATGTTCCTGACTATAAGATTTTATAATACTTTTATGTGAGTCTTGATGCTACAAACAAAGGAGTGGCTGATCAACTAGGGAGAGGAGGTCTAATGACACAATCATTCATTGAAGCTTGCAACCTCTTGGATAGCATGACAAAAATTAATAGAGCATGTTATACAAGAGATGTTGTAGTCCCTTCGAACCACAAAGATCCTACTAAGAAATGGCTTGCTAAGGACCATGAAAGGGATGAGAACATGGTTAAGATGTTAACTCTGCTTGATCATTTGACTAAGTATGTCATGAGAGGAAATTGAAAGAGTGTGAATGCTGTGGGAGTTACAGGAGAGGTGATGTTTGAAGGTGCTACAGTGAAGAGTATCATTACATGGGTAACCAAATGGTGGGTTCTCACCTGGCTTTCCAAAGGCCACCCTAGAATCAAGGTTCGAACAATAACCTTGGATGGCGAGATCGGGCATGGACTGATCAACTTCAAGTTGGGTGTTGGTAGAATTGTGAGAGAGATCGGTACTTTCCACCATATGATAGAGTAAAGGCTGCTGAACCTGTGATTAATCAAGAGAATCCTCATACCGAGGATATGCTTTAACAAATCTTGAGTAAGGTGGAGGCTTCAAACAAGGTCTTAAAAGAAATAAAATCTGATTTTTCCCAGTTGAGTCAAACCGTGGCATCTTATTCGATATCAATCAAACATTTGGAGACTCAATTAGGAAATATTTCAGCTCATTTGATTCAATGTCTTAAGGGAGGTCTACCTAGTGACATAGTGTCAATCCAAAAGGGAATAATCCGCAGTGCTTGGCCATTACTATTCGAAGTGGAAAGTTGATCGAAGGCACTAAACCATCCCTAGTTGTTGATGAAGATCTAAAAGAGGTAGAAAAAGAAGAAGATATAATTGTTGTTGAGGATGATGAGCAGGAGGCTCAAGTTGTAGGTGAGGATGTTCTCGGCAACCCCAAGAATGATAAGGAAGAGAAAAGTGGGGACAATGTGGCAAAAGCAAGAATGCTATCCCCAAAAACTCAAGTCCAGTTTTGAGGCCAGAGGCACCTCATGTCAAAGTGAATTCTCCCTATAAAGATTTAAGATGTAAAAGAAAGATGCTAAATTTTAAAAGTTTCTTTCTATGTTTAATTCTTTGCCAATAAATGTTCCCCTTGTTGAAGAATTAATTGAAATGCTTGGATATTCCAAGTTCATGAAAGAATTAGTGACAAAGAAGAAGACTCTTGAATGGGAGACCATTGAAGTGTCTCACAATTGCAGTGTAATCATAACATAAACATTAGTGACGAAGAAGGAAGACCCAAGAGCATTCACTATTCCATACACAATAGGAGCCTCAAAGTTCAGTAAAGCTCTTTGTGATTTAGGGGCAAGAATAAATCTCATGCCTCTAGCTATTTTTGAGGAACTAGGTATAGAAATCCCTTCACCAACTAATAATGCAGCTGCTCATGGCTGATAGGTCTACTAAAAGACCTATGGGAATTCTACATGATGTATTGGTGAAGGTAGACAAACTTATCCTTCCTATAGATTTTGTGATTTTGGATCTCAAGGTGGATACATATATGCCTATCATTTTGGGGAGGCTATTCTAAGCTATTTGCCGAGTATGGTTGATGTTGAGAGTGAAGACTTGAAATTTAAAGTGAATGATAAGGAGGTTGTTTTAAACATTTATAAATCTTTGAAACGGGGAGATGATCGTAGGATATTGTCAATTATGGGCCTGTTGATGGTAACTTGAAGTAAAGAGGAATGATATCATGCCACGACATTAACTAAGGCGCTAAAAAGAATTTCACTACTTTAGATTGAATAATTGTTGTCAAACTGTGCGGGGTTGACAAGAAAAAGGGAGTAGCAAGTTGAAAAGAATGACCAAGGAGAACTTACCGGCGTATCACTAAGGCATATGAATAATGATCAATTTGACTGCATTTTTGGTCGAGTGGTAACCCTGGAGATGCTGTAAAATTTGGCGATCTAAAGATGTAATTGGCGAATCACTAATCCTAGTTGGTGAAGGACAGTTTCACTGCACTTTAGGGTAGCAAGCAAGGTAAACTCCCTGTGATAAAAGGTGGTCCCTAGAATGTTTGGTGCTACGCAAAGTATGCTAGGCAGTGTGGTTTGGTGTCTCCGAACATGCTCGCTCATCGACCGTCATAAGGCTTTTTAAATTCCTTGGCCCTTTTACTTTCCACCTTCCCTCTTTTTCTCTTCCCTCGCACACCAATACCCCTTTCCCTTGTTTTTTTTTAAAACTTTTCACTAAGAAGTTGGGAATAATCAACAAGGGCATCACCAAAGGTTTTCATTGTGTTTTGTTATTGAATAGGTTCGATTTTGATACCGTATTCTAGTTCTTTCAAGAAGCCATCATTTATAAAGTTGATAAGGATTTCTAATGTGAAAATCATGCTTTATACTTTGAAATCCTTGTGAGAATCACGTGGGTAGGAGTTTAGAATTGCTTTTGAACATGGGTTGCATGTTTGTATGATTTATTTTGGGTTTTAGTATCTATTTATGAATGTGAAAATTAGGATTATGAATGAACTGGGTTAGAGTCATGAATGAAGGGTTTCTTATTCATTGTTGATTAGATTATGGGTTTGACACCAAATATTGTGCATGGATAGATTCTTAATATATTCAATTGAAAATAGGCCATGATCATATTAATGTTTTCTCATAATGTCCTTGCCTATTGGTTTGACTGCTTCTATAGGCTATGGGTGCAGTCTGAATAACCCTTGATAACTTTTAAGTGATTGAAATTGCCCTATGATATATTAAGTGACGTTATTCTGAAGGGTAAGTCATCGTTTGATCAAGTGCATAGCCATTGAAACCATGAGATAGTGACACCCATAGTTAAGCTTCCATTGATATGTTGTGGTGGGTTGGTATGTGCACTTCATCCATGTGAAATATAAAAATTTCCAATGCTTTGGCCTTATCTTATCTCCAACCATATCGGGGGTTGTCATAGCCCCCGATAGAGCAGAAAGGAGAGCCTATCGGCCTTAAAAAAGAAGTGTCAGGAAAGGAGAAGAGAAAAGTGGCTCACCAGTAGGAATCCACTAATAACGAGGATGCACAACTCAACATCAATTGGAACAGCTCCGATGAGAAGGAGAAAAGGCCTAGACCTTCCAAATAGCCTGCTTTTGAGCCTAGCCGAAAGAGGCACCAGAGTGAAGGGATGTCTAAGGCCACCCATAATCCTTTACTCTAGATATCCCAAATGATCAGGGAAGTGACAACCCTTAGGCACCTGAACAGACTCAGAGCAGTAGGAAAGCAAACAATCCTCAAGGAGAAATAATTGTCCACAGATGGGGTGATTGATCTATATCCAAAGGTATGGGAAACTCTTAAATTACACAATTTCTAGTTTTTCATCAAACCTCAGGATCCAAGAATTTTATGAGGCCTATGACAAGGCCATCCTAAAGAACGAAAGCAGATTTAAGTCATTGCTCAAACCCCTAGATGTTATGAAAGTTCAGGGAGTGCAGGTCCATGCAGTAAAATCGAAATCAACAATGTCCTGGGATGCATGAACAGGGCTAAAAATGACATGGATAAGATGCTGCAAGTGAAAAAATTTGACAATATGAAGGTATGGTTGGCTCCAATGATCGGTATCGTAGCAATGATGTCCTACGATGCATGAACAGGGATATAAATGAAATGTATAAGATGCTAAAGGCAAAAACATTTGATGATATGAAGACATGGTTAGCTCTAATGATTGCTATTTCAGCTCTCTCGTGGTTAGAGGAGGGAGCTATTATTGAAAAGAAAGAGATGAATGTTCTGGCAAGGTTTTGGTTTGGATTTATTAGTAGCAAGTTGATGCCATCACAAAATAAATCAGTGATTTGCTCGATTAAAGCTGCACTAGTTGGGTGCTCATGGATAGTAAGAGGCTAAATCTTAGTTCTATTATTGTTCCTAAAATCCTCATGAGGGCAAAGTAGTTCCGAACCTCACTACTTTTTCCAAGTCTCATCACTGCGTTGTGTAGAAGGCCTAGAGTTCCAAGGAATGAAAAGTGACTCCATCCACATATACTGACATTAGAAGGATCGAGGCTGAGTACTTAAGAGATGAAGAGAATAGGTCTAGGAAGAAACTAACTGATAAAATTCCGGTTGTCGATGTTGAGGCTCTCGAGTCTAGCGTTGTAGAGCTATGAACTAAAACAGGTATATCTTCTATACAGACAGAGGCTATGGATAACCAACCCCTACTCACTAGGGCCACCATTTTTGCAATTGGTCACCAGGCCATTGAAACACAGCTTATGTGCTTCAAAATGCCCTATAATCATAATTTCCATATATCTCAAAATTCATGCATGATTTTGAAAATTCGACTGCATATTCTCGATTAAGGGGAAAAATTGAGTGGGAAATAGGTATAACTAGGATTTTTGAAGACTCGTAGCAAAAAATAATTTTCGCTTATTTTATAATTTCCAGTGGTTATTCGCGCCTAGGGCATACCACTGTGTAATCTTGACTCCGCGTCTGGTCCGCATCGCCCCTGGTGTGACGCGGACCAGTGTAAAATTTTCCTTGGTTTTCTTATTTTGCCAAAGGGCATTGGGGTCATAGCCCCATGGCCACTTAAATGTGAAATCACCCATACTTAGCCATTTTTCAAATCTATAACTGACAAAACCCTCTCTAAAACCTCTCTAAGACTCCATCAATTCTCTCATCCAAATCTAAGGATTTCAAGCTCAATTTTGAAACTCAAAGACTTATTTCAAGCTGCTAGTCTACTTCGAGTTCACCTCAATGAATTCAAGGCTTAAGGTATGTGGGTCTTCCTCCATGGGTCCTTTCACCCATGGAGCCCAACCTTCTCTTTTTATGAAAGTTGCATGTTTCCAAGTTGAATTACCTATTGGATCTCTTATAATGAATTATGAGCATAAATCATGTTGGGGTTTCAACAAGTATTGATTGATCTGTGCATAAATATCTAAGTCAAGCTTGTTCCATGAATTGCTTTTGTCTATTGATACTGTGCATGTTTTAAGCTATGAAACTATGAACTATTATGAGTCTTCTAATAATGGATTTCAAGGTATCCTACATGACGATTTTACTACATGTTCGTGGGTTGATTTGCTATCACGACCAAAGCCTAGGGCCGAGACGTGACACGACGCATGGGGAACTTGAAGGGACCCCAAACAAGACTCTTAACATATCATTACATATTATTGGTTGCTGAAGCAATAAAATTCAACTAGAGATAGTAAATAGGGACAACGGGGCTAAGGGACAACTTCCATATCATAAACATCAAGAGTCAAGAGAGAGTCAAAACTCATAGCATAATACAAAATGTGTCCAACAACACCTCTAAAACTTAGATACTTAGCGGGGGCCAAGAGAAACTACCAGACTAACCCTCATAGTCAACATACACATAAAAGAAAAATAGTCTTAGAACATAGAATGAAATCACAAACATCATCCCCGAAATGGAGAACTCACCAAGGAGCTTGAGAGAAGTCGTACTAGGCACATGGAGGAGGATGATCAAGTGGAGCACCCGTTCCTACATGGTGACATCATGTAGGAATAAAGTATGCATTAGTATGTTTGAATGTACTAAGTATGTAGGATGCAATGCAACAAGAGATGAGTAACACAATCAAAATGTATAAGCATAAGCAATGAGTGTCATATAACAATATGGCATGTATGAATGATACTTGAAGTAAACTCATGCTTATATAGAACATAATACATGTGCTCATATAGAAAATGACATGCCAGGAAGATGCTTAGAGTAAATCATGCTTACATAGAACATAATACATGTGTAGGGAGAGACTATTATTAGTGGATATCCAAGGCCTACCACCCCCTTGGAGAGGCAAATGAGGTATGAACCCCTCAATAGGTTGATGAGGTACAAACCCCCCTCCCCCCAACATGGTTGATGAGGTACAAACCCTCCCCCCAAAAAAAAATGTTTGATGGAGTACAAGTCCCCCAACATGGTTATTAATGTATAAACCCCTTGATATGGTTGCACGGGATAACCACCTCCCAAGTGAAGTGATCAAGGTACAAACCCCTCAACAAGGTTACCCGGGCCTACAACCCCCCGAGTGAGGCGTGGTCAATTCCCAACACTATCATGATAATATCATATACATACATTTCTTTCATCATCATAAAGTCATTCAACTTATAAGATATGCATTAGACCTTCAATTTCACAAGAAATCATAACCCGGACATTTTATCAAACACTTGACGGGTGTGTAGTGCTAGTGTAAAACCATGCATTTCAAGAGTGGAATCAAGGTAGAAAATCCAATATAAGACCATCAACAGATACTTAGTAACACCCTCAAGTAATATACATCAAAACCCTTCATCAAATCTCACAATAGATCTTAGATTGATAGCTCAAAACATGCTAAAACAGTCACAATTTCATCAAACCTCAACATAGTGTGCAGTGAAATTCATATTAGATAAGACCCATGAGAAAATCAACTTTAAATCATGTAATTTTATGTAAAAGTAAGCTTGGGTATCATGGTTAAAAGGAACCCATGAAAGAAACCCACATACTTTGACTTTGGAGAATCTTTGAAGAAGATTGGAGATGGAAATTTGAAGCTTGAATGAGATCCTTAAGATCCAAATGAGATCTGAGACTTGAAATTTGGAGATAAAATATAGTCTAAGTGTTTGAGAGAATATTTGGGAATGTCTTGAATAATATGAGGGTGAAATAAGGCTAAGTATAGGCATTTTCATGCATGGTAGCACTTAGGCACAAGACTCAAAGGCCTTGGACCGGACAAGAAAAATACTGCACAAAATACACTGCAACGCGTGCAAATTGTAACAGGAAATTGCATTTTTGCAATTTTGAAATTTTGCTATGGTTGCTCTTAAATCAGGGTTAGAGCCATTTCCTACTCAATTTAACCCCCTAAACAAGAATATGAAGTCAAATTTTTGATATCAGGCATGGATTTTGAGATATATGAAAATTACAATTCCAGGCACTTCCGAGAAACATTTTTGGGCAATTTTTGGGGTCATTTCAATATCTTCCCCTTGGGAACATTCATCCCTAAATGTCAAAGAAAGGTATATGAGAAGAGTAATCATGGAGAAAGCAGCCCTAACAAGAATGCAACAACACATTTAAAACACCATTTTCAAAATCTCAACTTAAGTGTAAAATCAGCATGAACTTGACAATATAATCATGAATGTATACAAATGACTTAGGGGCTGGAACATGAGATATGAAAACACATAGAAGACTTAGAATTAGTACCTTAGGCTTGAGTAGAATGGAAAAGATAAGGGTATCACTTTTGTATATCCACTTTGGCCTCCCAAGAAGCACTTTCGACTCGTTGATTTCTCAAAAGGACCTTAACAGAAGCAATATCCTTGTTCCTCAACCTCTTCACTTGTCTATCCAAGATCTCTACTGGAACTTCTTCATATGACAAGTTGTCTTCGACTACCCCAACAACATCAAGAGGCACAATAGAATTAGGATCACCCACACACTTTCTCAACATAGACACATGGAAGATCGGATGAACCAATTCTATTTCTCTAGGCAAATCAAACTCGTAGGCCACCCTACCAATCCTTCTCATCACCCTATAAGGACCTACATATCTAGGACTTAACTTGCCCTTCTTACCAAAATGGACCACACCCTTCATGGGTGACACCTCCAAATAGACCCAATCACCAACCTTCAACTCAAGCTCTCTCCTTCTCACATCAGCATAAGACTTTTGGTGACTTTGGGATGTTTCCAAACATTCTCTAATCATCCTTACCTTCTCCATAGCATCCATAACCAGATCTAGACCTAATAAAGCCACCTCTCCCGGCATAGGACTTTTGGCAACTTTGGGCTGTTTTCAACCTTTCTCTAATCAACCTTACCTTTTACATAGCATACATGACCAGATCCGGACCCAACAAGGCCATTTCTCCAACTTTAAACCACACAATTGGTGATCTACAACGTCTACCATAGAGAGCCTCAAAAGGAGACATACCAATACTAGAATGATAACTATTGTTATATGCTAACTCAATTAGTGGAACATGATTATCCGAACTACCATTAAGCTCCAATACGCAAGCCCTAAGCATGTCCTTAAGTGTTTGGATAGATCTTTCGGCTTGGCCATTTGTTTGAGGGTGGAAGGTCATACTAAGCTTTACCTTGGTTCCAAGTCCTCTTTGAAAGGACCTCCAAAATTATGAAGTGAATTTTGCACCACGATCCGATATGATGGACAAAGGAACCCCATGCAACCTCACCAAGTCATGAATGTACAACTAGCATAATCTTCAGCTCCATATGTAGTCTTAACCGGTAGAAAGTGAGCCGATTTTGTCATCCTATCAACCACAACCCATATGGAATCAAAACCCTTTATAGTCTTGGGAAATCTAACCACAAAATCCATATTAATCTATTTCCACTTCCAAGTAGGAATCTGTAGGTCTTAGGTGAGGCCATCCGACCTTTGATGTTCGACTTTGACTTGTTGGGAACTATGGCAACTGGATACAAATTTAGCAATGTCCTTCTTCATGCCTGCTCACCAATACACCTCTCTCAAATCCCTATACATTTTAGGAGACCCGGGGTGAATAGAGTAAGAAGAACCATGAGCCTCATCAAGAATCCTTTCCACCAAGCCATCAACACAAGGTACACACAACCTACCTTGGTACCTAAGGGCACAATCTCCCCTTTAGGAGAAAACCACCACCTTACCATCCTTTATCAATGCCTTCAATTCCAACACAGCGAAGTCAAGATATTGCTTAACTTTCACCTCCTCAACCAATGAAGATTTAGAACCATCAATAATAACAACAACCCCATTATCAATCTCTTCAAACCTAACTTCCAATCTAGCTAACCAATGGACCTCCTTAGCCACCTCTATGCCACAATCATCAACATGAGCTAGGCTACCCATAGATACCCTACTCAAAGTATCCGCCACAATATTAGCCTTACCAGGATGATAATGCACAGTCATATCATAATCCTTAAGAAGTTCTAATCACCTTCTTTGCCTCAAGTTGAGATCCTTTTGAGTGAAAACATATTGAAGACTCTTATGATTGGTGAACACATCAATATGCACCCTATACAAATAATGACGCCATATCTTTAATGTAAATACCATGGCATCTAGCTCAAGATCATGGGTAGGATAGTTCTTTTCATGCACTTTGAGTTGCCTAAAAGCATAGGCTATGACCTTACCATTTTGCATTAGAACACAACCCAAACCAATCCAAGAAGCATCACAATACACAACAATCCCCTCTAGCCCTTCTAGTAGTGACAATATAGGAGCGGACACAAGCTTATATTTCAAGATTTTGAGGCTCTTTTAACACTCATCGGTCACACTAACTTAGCTTTCTTTTGGGTCAATTTTGTCATGGGAGAAGCAATAGAAGAGAACCCATTAACAAATCTTCGGTAGTAACTCGCTAAGCCTGAGAAGCTCCTAATATTCGATGGGGTCAATGGTCTAGGCCAATTTTTGATCACATCCATCTTTTTAAGATCTACCTTAATACCATCCCTCGATATCACATGACCTACAAAGGAAACTTCTTTCAACCAAAATTCTACTTCTCATATTTAACGTACAATTTCTCTTCCCTCAATCTTTGCAACACTACCCTTAGGGTGTTACAAGGTGTATTTTAACCAAAATTCACATTTTTCATACTTGGCATACAACTTCTCTTCCCGTAATCTTTGTAGCATTACCCTTAAATGACCCATATGCTCCTTCTCACTATGTGAATAGATCAAAATATCATCAATGAAGACCATAACAAATGAATCAAGGTAGGGTTTGAAGAGTCTATTCATAAGATCCATGAAGATAGTCGATGCATTGGTCAACCCAAAAGACATCAGAACAAACTCAAAATGCCTATAGCTACTCCGGAAGGCCGTCTTAGGAATATCACACTCCCTCAACTTCACTTGATGATGCCCAGATCGAAAATCAATCTTAGAGAAGTGGATAGCCCCTTGCAATTAGTCAAATAAATTATCAATTCTTGGAAGAGGATACCTATTCTTGATGGTGACCTTATTAAGTTGCCGGTAGTCAATACACATTTTAAGAGAACCATCCTTCTTGTTCACACACAACACTAGTGCACACCCAAGGTGATTGGCTAGGTTTAATAAAACCCTTCTCCAACAAATCCCTCAATTGGTCCTTCGACTCCTTTAAATCCACCGGGGCTATACAGTAAGGGGGAATAGAAATGGGTTGACTATTGGAAAGGAGGTCTATACCAAAATTTGTCTCCCTTTCAGGAGGAAAACAAGGAGGTCATTTGGATAGACATCAAGGAACTCATTTACAACAAAAAATGACTCTATGGGATGGACTTTGGACTCTACATCCCTAACCCTCACAAGATCATAAAGACACCCTTTATAAATCAAGTTATGGGCTTTAATGCAAGAGATGAATCTACCAGTGACTACCACATCATTACTCTCCCACTCAATGATGGGTTCATTTGGGAATTGGAATTTGACCCTACAGGTTCTACAATCAATAGAGGCATAGTACGCATGTAACCAATCCATCCTAAGAATGACTTCAAAATCAACCAACACAAGGAAATATTTTATACAAAATGCAAATGGGAAATTTCCTATAGACCTTTCTAGTAATAATAGATACACCAATAGGAGTAGATATGTTATATGACTCCCACAACAATTCGAGTTCAACATGGAACTCTTTGGAAACAAAGAGGGTAACAAAATAAAGAGTGGCACCCAGATTAATTAATGCATACACATCAAAATCAATGATTTTTTTACATACCAGTGACCACATTGGGCACCTCATCAATCCCTTGTAAAGCATAAACTGATTGTGCCTTGGGGCACCATCTTGTCGACCACCTCTCCCAAAAGGAATCGTATTAGCACCTTATGGACGAACCTCCTTACCCTTATTATGATTTTGGGGGCAATCCACCACCTTATGCCTAACTTCCCCACAACTATAACATACATTAGTATCCCTCAAGCCCGGGCCACTATGATCCTTACAACATTTCAAACACACTCCATTAGTAACCACATCCCCAACACCTTTGGCCCTTGGAAAATCATTTGCAACCCTCTTATGAAGTACATGAGAAGACTCTTAGCCTTGATGGATTAGACCACCCTTTCAACTTTGGAACTCTCCCTCAAAATAGGCCCTCTTGGCCTCATGAGCTCTTCTCTTCCTCTATTTTTTTGGTATAGGTCATCAAAAGAGACAAATCCATGTCACTAATCAATATAGCAGACCGACGCTCCTCACTTACCAAGTCAAAAATGGCCATCATAAATTTATTCATCCTAGACCTTGAGTCGGCCACCAAGTATGGAACATATTTTGAAAGTTGGTTGAACTTGAGAGCATACTTCCTCACACTCATAGACCCTTATCTCAAATTCATAAATTCCACCAATTTGGCTTACCTAAGCTCAAGAGGGAAGAATTGATTAAGAAAAGTCGCCATGAACTCCTCCCAAAGTACTACATTGTTGATCGCCTTCTGCTCTTTCCATTGATTGTGCTATATTTGTGCTATGCCTTTGAGTTGGTAGGCCATCAACTCCACTTTATCCTCTGAGCTCATACCCATGATAGCCAAAATCTTGTAAACCTCATCAATGAATTCTTGAGGGACCTCATTCACCTTTGACCCATAGAATTCCGGGGGATTCATCCTCATGAAATCTCTCACCCGAGATGCCGGTGTAGGAGTATAAGGGGCTTGGGCCCCTTAGTTGGCTTGGTTAGCCAAAACTTGTGCAAGCAAAGTGATAGAATCCCAAAGCTCACCATGAGCTGGTTGTTCCTTGGGTGTGTGAGCTCCTCTTTGTCTTATGTTAGGCATGATCTAGCATGGTAAAGGACAATCATTAGGGGGAAAAACCTTACCTCAACTTCTATACTATAACATAGAGTAAGAAGAAGGGAAATATTTCCTAAATGCCTTATCTTATAGTTGTGGTGCACAACAAAACCATGAACAAGACTCTAATCGAGGCGGTGTGTTGGACGCCGAGGACCTAACAACCTAGTGCTCTGATACCAAGTTTGTCATTACCCAAGCCTAGGGCCTAGATTTGACATGGCACATGGGGAACTCGAAGGGACCCCAAGAAAGCCTCTTAACATATCATTACAAATACTTAGTCACGGAAGCAATAAAATATAACAAAAGATAGTAAATAGGGACAACTTCTATATCATAAACATCAAGATCAAAAAGAGAGTCAGAACTCATAGCATAATACAAAATATATCCAACAACACCTCTAAAACTTAGATACTTAGCGGGGCCAAGACAAGTTACTGGGCTCAAACTCGTAGTCAACATACACATAAAAAAAGATAGTCTTAGAACATAGTAAGATTATAAACATCATCCCTGAATTGGAGGACTCATCAAGGAGCTTGAGAGAAGTCGTACTAGCCATATGGATGAACCGACCACAAAAAGTGCCCAAAAATGTGCCTCGAAATGCCTGAAATTTTACATTCCATATATCAAAATATCCATGTGTGATATCAAAAATCTAACTTGATTTCTTGTTCGGGGGGTTAAAATTAGGGAGCAAAGGTTTTAACCCCAATATAAGAGAAAAAGATTGCAATTATGATTTTTCAAGGAGCGCGACGTGCCAAGGGTGCGCAGATGAATAGAAGTTGTCTTTGCATCCACTCTGTGATGCAGAGAGGTGTCTTTTTGTTTCCAGTGATTTTCTGTGCGGTCCAAGACTTTTAAGTCTTAGACCTAAGTGTTTCCAAACGTGTTTTTACGTATAATTAGCCTTATTTCACCCTCATATCATCCTAAATATTCCCCAATACTCACTCAAACACTTAGCCATATTTTTACTCCTAAATTAAAGTCTCAAAACCTTTATCCGAAACTAAGGTATTCCTTCGAGGTTCTTCTTCAAGCTTCAAGTCTCCATCTCCAATCTTCACCATGTTCATCTCCAAGCTAAGGTATGTGGGTTTCTTTCACCCATGATACCTAAGCCTCTTTTTACTTAAATTGCATGATTCAAAGTTGATTTACAAATGAGTCTTTCCTATTATAAATTCACTGCACATTATGTTAAAGCTATGTGAAATCGTGACTGTTTTGCTATGTTTTGAGCTACACATATTTAATCTATTGTAAGATTTAAGGAGGGGTTTTGTTGTATGATGCTTGAGGGTATTGCAAGATGTTGATTGATGGTTTTATAATAGATTTTCTTGCATGATTTCATCTATACATTTCATGGTTTTATACTAGCATTACACACCCTCTAAATGTTTGATAAAATATCCTGGTGTGGTTTCTTGAGGAGTTGAAGGTTCAAAGCATGAGATATGATATGACTATATGATGATGAAATGAGCTTATGTATATGATATACTTTATATAAGTTGTTGCATTAGACCATGCCAAATCCAAGGGGACAAGATCCCGGGTAACCGAGGTGGGCATTTCTACTCATCAACCGAGGTGGGGGTTTGTACTCATCAACCATATGAGTGATTTGTACTTTGCCACCATGGTGATAAGGTGTTATTATCATCAACCATGTGAGGAGTTTATACCACACCACTGGGATGATTGGGTGAAACCATCATCAACCAATCGAGGGGTTTGTACCTTGGAAATCTAGATTGGTCTATCCGAAACCAGGGTAAGGGTTGGGGTGCAAATGCGGTTCCATTGGGTAGAGGTTGGTCTATCCTACACATATGATGTCCTATATGCACATGAGCTACTTAAGCATGTTTTACTTATTCATTGATCATACATGACATATTGTTATAGTATGCCTATTGTTATGCATTTTGACTATGATGACTAATTCTTGTTGCATTGCATCCTACATACTTAGTACATTCAAATGTACTAACGCATACTCTTTCTTACATGATATCACTATGTAAGAATTGGTGCCCAAGTTGATCATCCTCCTCCTCTATGTGGCTAGTTTGGTACTACTCCTTTTAGTTGGTTTGTCCTCTACTTTGGGGACGTTAGTCTATGTTGCTCTTGTTATGTATTGAGATATTCTTTCTGTGTGTTCTATTTTTACTATGAGGGTGAGCCTGGTTGCTTTGTCTTGGCCCCTACTCTTAGTTCTATGTATTAGAGGTATTTGTTGGACATGTTATGTATCTTTGCTAAGAGCCTTGACTCTATTGTTCTTGATGTCTATGATATGAAAGTGTTTTTCCCTTAGCCCCAGTTGTCCCACTTTATTATCTCTTAATGCTCATTTTATTACTTTCGCGACCAAGGATATGTAATGATGTTCTAAGAGGCTTGCTTGGTGTCCCTTTGTGTTCCCCTTAGGTAGTGTCATGTCTAGGCCCTAAGCTTGGGTCGTGACAAACATTATATTAAAGTACTAGGTTGATGGATCCTTGGAGTTCAGCACACCGCATCATTAGACTCCTATTTATGGTTATAAAGCGTGCCATGACTATGAGTAGGAGCCTCTGAGACGTTTTAGAAAATATTTCCCTTCTTTACGTTCTAAGTCATGCTATAGAGTTGTTGTAATTTTTTCCTACTAAATGATTGTTCTTTGCTATGCTAGATCATGCGAAACACTCAAGAAAGAAGGGCCCAAACTCCCGAGGAGCAACCTACTAATGGTGAGCTCCGGGTTGCTCTCACTATGCTTGCCCAAGTTATGGCCAACCATTTCAACCAAGGAGCCCAAGCCCCTCATACTACTACTCCGGGAGATAGGGTAAGAGACTTTATCAAGATGAATCCTCCAGTATTCTATGGGTTAAAGGTGGATGAAGATCCACAAGAGTTTATTGATGAGGTCTACAGGATCTTAAATATCATGGGTGTTGGGCTGAATGAAAAGGTGGAGTTGGTGGTGTACTAACTCAAAGGGGTTGCCTAAATATGGTATGATCAATGGAAGGGTGAGAAGGGGTTTGGTGATGTGGTTCTTTTGGAGGAGTTTAAATTGGCCTTTCTTAATGGGTTTTTCCTTCTTGAGCTTAGGGAAGCTATGTTGGTGGATTTTATGAACTTGAAACAAGGTGTTGTGAGTTTGAGGTAGTATTCCCTCAAGTTTAATCAACTTTCAAAGTATGCTCCTCATTTGGTGGCTGATCCTAGATCTAGGATGAATAATTTCGTGATGGGGGTCTCTGTCTTGGTAAGTGAAGAATGTCGGTCTGCCATGCTAATTCTTGATATGGACTTGTCTTGGTTGATGACCTATGCCGAGCAAATGGAGAAGGAGAAATTGAGGAAGAGAAGGGGGCATGAGGCCAAGAGGGCCCGATTTGAGGGTAAGTTCTTAAATGGTGCTAGATTTCATCATGGGCAAGGGCCTTCTCCTGCTGCTAATAGGGGGTTTGCCAATGACTTCTTTAGGCCTCAAGGTGTTGGTGGGGTGGCTCTTGTTGATGTGTGTCCTAAATGTGGAAGGAGCCATGGAGGCCCATGTTTGAGTGTTTCTAATGTATGCTATGAATGTGGTGAGCTTTGTCATAAGAAGGTAGATTGTCCAAGAAACCATGGTAAGGTTTGTGGTGCAAATGTGGTTCCATTGGGTAGAGGTGGTCCTCAAGGTGGTGTCCTGAGGTACAATCTATTTTATGCTCTACATGGGAGGCAAGGTGTTGGTGAGGTTTGTGATGTTGTTATCGTTAATGTTGAAAATCTTTGACTTTGATGTGTATGCTTTGATTGATTCTGGTGCCACTCTTTGTTTTGTTAGCCCTCTTGTTGCTAAAGATTTTGATGTTGTTCTTGGGATGGATAGGTTGCATACCTACTATGCTTCTATTGATTACAAAACCCATAAGGTCAAGTTTCAATTCCTTAATGAACCCGTCCTTGAGTGTAAAAGTCAAGATATGGTTGTCAAGGGTAGATTCATTTCATGCATTAAAGCCCATAAGTTAATCTCTAAGGGGTGTCTTTATTATTTTATAAGGGTTAGAGATGTGGAGTCTAAAGCCCCTTTTATAGAGTCAGTTCCAGTTGTAAATGAATTTCTTAATATCTTCCCAAATAACCTTCTCAATGTTCCTCCTGAAAGGGAAATAGATTTTGGTATAGACCTCTTCCCCAATACTCAACATATCGCTATTCCCCCTTATCGTGTGGTCCAGACGGAGTTAAATGAACAATTGAAAGATTTGTTGGAAAAGGGATTTATTAGACCTAGTCAATCACCTTGGGGTGCTCCGGTGTTGTTTGTTAAAAAGAAGGATGGGTCACTTAGAATGTGTATTGATTATCGGTAACTCACTAGTGTCACTATCAAGAATAGATATCCTCTTCCAAGGATTGATGACTTGTTTGATCAATTGCAAGGGGCTAGCTTCTTCTCTAAGGTTGATCTTCATTCAGGGTATCATTAAGTGAGGGTGAGGGAGTGTGATATTCTTAATATGGCTTTTCGGACTAGATATGGGCATTATGAGTTTGTTGTGATGTCTTTTGGGTTGACTAATGCACCGGCCATCTTCATTGGTTTAATTAATATGGTTTTCAAACTTTACCTTGATTCCTTTGTTGTGGTCTTCATTGATGATATTTTTATCTATTCGCATTGTAGGGAGGAGCATATGGGTCATTTCAGGGTTGTGTTGCAAAGATTGAGGGAGGAGAGATTGTATGGTAAATATGACAAGTTTGCATTTTTGTTGAATGAGGTTGCATTCTTGGGTCATGTGGTGTCGGGGTATGGTATTAAGGTGGATTCTAGGAAGATTGATGTGATTATAAATTGGCCTAGATGATTGGCCCTGTTGGATATTAGGAGTTTTTTGGGCTTTGCGGGTTACTATAGAAGGTTTGTGAATGGGTTCTCTTTTATTGCTTCCCCTATGATCAAATTGTCTCAAAAGAAGGTTAAGTTTGTGTGGACCGATGAGTGTGAGAGGATCTTCCAAACATTGAAAGATAGGCTTTTGTTTGCTCCTATATTGTCGCTATTGGATGGGTTTGAGGGTTTTTTTGTGTATTTTGATGCTTGTCGGGTTTGTTTGGGTTGTGTGTTGATGCAAAATGGTAAGGTCATATATCTTATGCTTCTAGGCAATTCAAGGTATATGAAAGGAACTACTCTACCCATTATCTAGAGTTTGCCGCTATTGTGTTTGCATTAAATTTTTGGTGTCATTATTTCTATGGGGTGTATATGGATGTGTTCACTGATCATAAGAGCCTTCAATATGTCTTCACTCTAAAAGATCTCAATTTGAGGCAAAGGAGATGGTTAGAACTTCTTAAAGATTATGATATAAGTGTGCATTATCATCCGGGTAAGGCAAATATGGTGGCGGATGCTTTGAGTTGGGTGTCTATGGGTAGCCTAGCTCATGTTGATTGTGGTGATAGGGAGATGGCTAGGGAGGTGCATAGATTTGGCTGGTTTGGGGGTTAGGTTGGAAGAGGTTGGTGATGATGGTGTTGTTGTTGTTGATGGGTTTAAGTCTTCCTTGGTTGATGAGGTTATAGCAAAATAAGATCTTGACTCCTCCTTTCTTGAATTGAAGGCCTTGGTGAAAGAGGGCAAAGTAGAGGTTTTCTCCCAAGTGGGAGATGGGGCTCTTAGGTACCAACGTAGGTTGTGTGTACCTTGTGTTGGTGGTTTGAGGGAGAAAATC
>DF357809.1:971-19367 GCA_000787875.1 Solanum virginianum | reverse complement strand
TCATGTCATTAAAGACCATCGTGGGTCCCCTACATCAAGCCAAGTTCAAAGGAATTTTTGTTGGCTAAGTTTTACACAAATATCGCTAGGAGGGTCAACTTTAAAGGGGCATATCTCTTAGCACAAAAAGAATTGGGAGGCCTACGACCTACCAAGTTAAAGCTCTTTTAATTAGCTTTTGAACTAACTTAGTGTCACCTTATTTAGAGTTCGTATGAAGACGTTATGCCCATTTTCGTAGAACTCATCTATGTAGAGGTATATACGGGTTTTTACCAAATTCCATTTCATTAGTGGCGTTTCCTAAATTTAGTTATTTCTATTTGTCTTTTGGTGATTGCTATGCTATACTAACACTTCCCAAAGACCTCAATCCAATTCCTAAAGATCAAATCCACTCCTCTAATTGGAATACACTCTCAAATTCTCCCAAGAGCTTTTACAAAACCCCAATAAGAATTCCAGGAAACTCAAGAACAAGTTGTGGATTTCAAGACCCCATTCCAAGCTTCAAGTCTTTCTCAACGTAATTTCAATCAATTCAACGTCTATGGTATGTGGGTTTCATCCATTGGGCCCTTTCACCCATGGAGTCCAATCTTCCTATTTTATGAAAATTGCATGATTTCAAGTTGTATTTCTCATGGATACCTATTATTATGAAATATGATGGGGTTTTATCAAAATATTGTTTATTATGCATGAATATGTATTTGGGCTTATACTATGAGCTAATATTTGTCTATTGAGACTATACATGATTCAAGCTATGAAATCTATGGACAATTGTGAAGTGTTCATATGATTTACAAGTTACCTATGATGGGGGTTTACCATGATGTTGGTGGGCTGATTTACATGATTTTAAAATGCATTGATTTTACTATTTCATGATCTATACTCTTGCATTTTGCATGATTTGAACATGTCCTCATATGTGCCCACCAAGAGTTTGATAAAATGTCAAGCCAAGAATTCCCAAGTTATTTACATGTTTTGTAAGTCAAGTGACTTCATGATGAATATGGGCTATCAAGTATGTTATGAATTCATGAAAATATCTATGATTATGCGTCTATGAAGTTAAGCCCTATTTTCAAGATTATACCTCTCGTGAGTCTTTTTACATTAATGCAAGGGTACTGTTTGATAATGATCTATTCTTATGTTTTGAAGTTAGGCTCACCATTTTAGGTCAATGATGTTAAGAGCTACTCGTGCCATGTCTCTATGTTTATTGCATGTTATTAAAGTATGATTGTCTTATATATTCAGTGGGATTAGACTTAACACTGAGTGGACTAGAGGCAAGTACCCAAGTCCTAGAACTACGTGCCACCATAGGTGAAGGGATTAGAGGTGAGTCCTTAAATCTCTAAGAGGTGAGTACCTAAAATATGAGTGCTCGAGGCGAGTACCTGAGTTCGGGTTTGACGCGAGTACCCAAGTCCAAGAACTAAAGGCGAGTACCCAGTTCACACAAGGCTCAGTGGATCTACTTAGGCATTAGGAGGTTCACCTTGGCAAGTAACTTCCCTCTTTCTTCCAGCTTAAGGTAGACATCAAGATTCCAAGTTGTAGCTTGTTTGATCTTATTTTATGTTGAAATTTATTCCCATATTTATATATATTATATTTTATGCAAGATTAATGATTTGAAAACATTATTAACTTGAGCATTGATCATACATGCCATATTTTTAGTAGGCCATCTATTGCTTATCATTATGCATTTTGACTATGTTACCTATCTCTTATTGCATTGCATCCTACATACTTAGTACATTCAAACATACCAAAGCATACTCTATGACTACATGATATCACCATGTAGGAACTAGAGCTTCTATTGATTCTCCATTACGTGGCTAGATGGATTGTTCAAGTTAGATTTTGGTGAGTCCTTATGTCTGGGGACAATATCTATATTATTTCATGCTTATGTTTAGACTACATCTTGTATATAATGATTACCTATTGTCATTATTATGAGGGTGAGCCCGATTTCTTGTCTTGGACTCCACTAAGTTCTATGTTTAAAGGTAGTGTTTGACAAGTATGTAATAATACTATGAGCTTTGAATCTCTTTGACTCTTTTGATATTTTATGATATGAAACATGACCCTAAGCCCCGTGTTTCCTTTTTACCATCTCTTATTGATGTTTTATTTCTTCTGCGACCAAGGATGTGTAATGATATGTTAAAGAGGCTTAATTGGGGTCCCTTTGGGTTCCCTATTCATCGTGTCACGTCTAGGCCCTTGGGTCGTGACACTAATATACCGTACTCCCTGTGGGATTCAACCATAACCTTAGTTAGGGTTTTACTATTAACGATAGCTTTGACCTTAAAATAGAGGCATATTTTGAGCGTTTATCAAGAAAAATGGCATCTTGCTGGGGAATACGACAATGCTTTGATTTGGTTTCACAAGTAGTTAATTTAAGTGTTAATTTCTAAATTCTCTTGTATTTTACTTTTGTTTTTTGTTTTTATTAGTTTAGTTCTTTGCAGGCTATATAGGGTGTGTATGCTGAATACACGAATTCAGGAAATCCCCTTAGCTCCAATTAATCTAGAGATCCAATGTGTAATAAAGAGAATGGCTCAAGCGAATGTAAATGTCATAGTGAATGAAGCTATAAATTGAAATGATGTTGACGATAGAGAAGACAATCCACCACCACGGGAGAATAGGCCACAATTGAGGGATTTTAATGAGAATGCCTATGGATGAAACCAATATTGACTAAATCCCATGGCCATGGATGTTACTAGAGCTATAGCATTGCCACCATTACCAGCTGACACTAAGTTCACGATGTCAAGCGGATTGCTCCAAATTCTTTAGAATCGTTGTTTATTCGTGGGTCTACCTTCTGAGGATCCTCATAGCCATCTCCATAATGTGGCTTTTGTGTGCTAGAGTATGATGAGTATGCAGAATCTTTCGATGGTTGTTATTGGGTTACATGTGTTTGCTCTATCTCATACCGATAATATAGTAGTTTGGCTATTAAAACTCCCACAAAGCTCAATCACCAGTTGGACAGAATTACAAAGAGCCTTTTTGGAAAGATACTTTCCAAGGTCAAAGAAGCTCAAATTGAAGGATCATATTAATAATTTTGAGAAATTGCTGGGTGATTCCATTAGCACAATGTGGGAGAGGTTTACTAAGTGCTTGAGAAGTGTTCTGGACCTTAAGATCTTGGATGATGCTTTAGTGGAGATTTTCTACCTAACTTTTGATGAGAATTATGAGGCATATTCTTCGATTAACCATTCATGGGAGGTATGTTGTTAGGATGGATCGTTGACAAGGATAGCAAGAGAGGATGGATCAAGTAGTCAAGACCAACAGAGCCTGGGGGCAGTGGGAGAGGGCTTCTATAAGGTGCTCATGTACAGTGATTGCTAGTTTGGAGCAAGCTAGAATCAATGAGGAGATCATGTAACAACTTGCTCAACTCCGCATGAGTATGGACTTGGTGGTTAAGCAAAATCATGAAAGAGTTGATGCGGTAGTCCACCAACCTCCTAGAGTGCTTATGTATGATGGGCATTATTATGGTGAGGATGCTTGCTTTGTTATTAATTAAGTGGTGGGTTTTTGGAATATTGTCCGAGAGTCCAGTTCGGACTATTGGCGTCAAGGTTTCAGAAATCTAAGGTCGGAAGTATAATCGAGAGGGTGTCTATAGAGATAACCATGGGGGTTATTTTGCGAGAGATAGAATTCCAAAACTTGAGTGGGGTTGAAGAGATAGTTGTAGGAGTGTTCCTTATGTGCCACCCTATAATGATGATGTCGGGGCTAGTAATTCAAGAATTGAAGAGATGTTTGACCGGTTGATGAAGAAGGTCGAAACATAAGATGAGCCTTTGAAGGGGATGAAGTTTGATATTTCAAGTATAAACCAGAAAATAGAGTCTCATTCGGTGGCTATCAAGTAATTAGAACAACAATTTGGTCAAGTGTTTACTCAATTAAATCAATTCCAATAAGGTACATTGCCAAGTAATACAGTGTAAAACCTAAAAAATGATGGGCATTGTATGGTTGTCATGACTAGGGGAGGCAATAGTACTATTGATCCTCCAATGCTGGTAGTTATGGATGTTGGGCATGAAGAGATAATTGTGGAAGTTGGTGTGAGTGAAAGAGATGAAGGCGATAAGGATGGTGTAAGCATTGAAGTATTTAAGGAGCCAGAGAAGGGTAAGATCATTCCAAGGGCTCCTCCTCCCTTTTCACAAAGACTCAAGCAAAATGAGGAGGATGGTAAATTCAGACATTTCTTCTCTATGTTGAAGCAATTGTTCATCAACCTTCCTCTTATTGAAGCATTGGAGAAAATGCCTGGTTATGTTAAATATATTAAAGATTTGGTAACTAAAAAGCGCACGGTGAGCCAAGAGCTTTCGCAAGAGGTCCAATATTATAGTTCCATTACCACTAAATCTTTGGCGCAGAAAAGGAAAGATCCTGATGCATTTACAATTCCTTGTACCATCGGCATTGTGGAGTTTGCAAGAGCATTGTGCGATTTGGGATCAGGTATCAATTTGATGCCTATTGCAGTGTTCAAAAATCATGGTTTAGGTTCTCCTACTCTTATAAGAATGAGGTTATTAATGGTGGATAGGACAATCAAGAAATCAAAAGGAATACTTTATGATGTGTTAGTGAAAGTGGATAAGTTCATATTCCTGGCGGATTTTGTAATTCTTGATTGTGAGGTTGATTTTGAGGTCTCTATTATTCTGGGAAGACCTTTTTTCACCATAGTGAGAGCCCTGGTGGATATGGATTCTGGTCAACTGGGGTTTAGGGTAAATGATACAGAAATGGTTTTTGACATTCGCCAATCTATGAAGCACCCCAATAAACTAAAAAGTGAAGTGTGGATTGTTGAGGAATTTTGATCAGTCAAGATGACTATGTCATGCCACGACATTAAATCAGGCTCTACTTGGGAGGCAATCCAAGAGAGTTTGATATTTACTTATTTTTAAGTTGATTTTTGTTTTGTGCATTCTTAGGTAATGTTTTGATTGTGTGTTGTTTGTTATTTTTAGACACTGGACTGGATGTATGTTGGGATAATGGTGTGTTTTGAGATGAATGTGCAGGTGTTGAACAAAATGGCAAAGTTGTAGAGATTTGCATCTGAGGTAGTCTCTATGACCGGGCCTACGAGTCGTATTGCACCTTACAACTCATAGTCCTATCTCATAAAGAGTTACGGTGATCAGGTGAAGTTGGCACTTCAGCTACAAGCCAACTTTACGACTAGTAGTAAAAGCTATGAGTCATGAATGGGATTCATAGAGCCTAGGTATGTTTTGAAATTTTCCTAAGTGTTAGATGATCTACAAGACCAAGACCTATGAGCCGTACCTCAAGTTATGACCTGTAGTCGGTGTTTCGTAGACCCGACCTGGTTTATTATAACTGTGACCTGGTAAGGTATAAATAGGGGTCAAAATTATTTTGACCCCACAATTTAACCCTAATCGGCAGAAATTACCCCAATCCTTTTTTCCTAAGCTTTTACGACCATTTTTCCAACACTCAAACCTTTTTTTGGCGAGATTTTTCTGGCAACACCTAGGGTTTTCATTAATCACTTTTATCTCTTCTTTTCAAGTTCTTCAGTGCTTGTGGTAAGTTCCTAAGATACTATTTATCTTAAATTCATTGTGCTGAGACTTGGGTGAGTTGATAAATATGATATACCATGTATTGAATATGATATTCTTGCCGTATGTGATTTGCTAATGCTAAATTAGGGTTGCCATTGAGATAGTTCATTGGTATGCCTACAGTTTGGTGTTATGGCCTTAAGATTTTGATCAAATGATCATGCTATCAGGTGTTTTGTGTGATTTAATGATTACCATTATGATATGAATGTCCATAAGTTTTTAGTTTCATAAGAGCATGATCATGTTGGGTTAATCTGATATTACTGAAACCATTTGTTGATCACTTCTTGATGTACTTGTTCAAGTGTGATTGAAACCATTTCCTCAAATTGATTCTAAGTGTGATTGAATGATCTTGTTTTGTGTAATTTGGGGATGGTAATACGAGTTTATGTTTGAATGAGTTGTGGAAGATTGATATGATTGAGTATTCATTGCTATATTTTTTATTGATAGGGGTAAATAGTTATTTTAAATATTGTTTAAGGACTGGGTCACATATTTCTAATGTGAGTGTTTGCATGACCTGCTTCGATGCTGTTAGGACTATATTTGGAATGTTTGTAGGATCCGTGTGGTGAGTTGAGGTGATTCAAGTACGTGCTGTTTACTGATAAGGGAGTTTTCTATGACTCATAGATAAGTCTACGAGTCGTAATTGCCTCTCATAAGAAGTGACAGTGACTTTCAAGTCCTTTGTACTCATCTTACAAGATCCACCTATAGGTCATAATTTCCTCTATGAATCGTAGTTGGGTTTTGTGGACTCATGCCTGTCATAATAACGGTCCTTGGCACCTTATACAAAACTAATCTACAACCCATAGCCATGGCTATGAATTGAAACTGCATCTCATATGGGGTTCCAGTGTTTAATTTTATCATGCACCGCCTGGTTTACGAGACCATAGAATGACGCGTAGTTATAACAACGAGCCATACCTGGCTCTCGTAACAGCTGACTACAACTAATTCTAACTACTTTTTCTTATGTTTTTCTTTTGTTCTTATCTTTTATTTGTTGATTACTTGGGGCTAATTATGGTTTGCTTATAATTATTTTCAGATATCATGGCCCTCAAAAGAAAACTTGAATCAATCAAAGCTTTCAAGGTATAGCTCAGAGACGAGCCTTCTAATACTGAGCACTCAGACGACAATCAGGCCCAACTGAGTGGGTCAATTGAGGTTCATATTATTCATCCTGATCCGGAGGCCGTGGTGCCTCAAACTAGGGCTACTGCAAGAGCTGCTCAAACTCAGGTTCGAAATGATAGTCTCTCCAAGTCAGAGAAGGAGGGTAGTGATGATGAGTCTGAGCAGAGTTGAAATGACCCCAAAAAGTGCTTGAAATGTTCCTCGAAAGTGCTCGAAATCATAATTTCCATAAATCTCAAAATTCGTTCATGATATCGAAAATTCGACTTCATATTCCTATTCAGGGGGAAAAATTGAGTGGGTAATGGTTCTAACTAGAATTTTAGAGCAACCGTATCAAAATTTGGAAATCGCAAAATGTAATTTCTATAGAGGTTTTCATGCTTTAGGCGCGACGGTACAGGGGCACACCTTTGCATTAATTTTTCCTAGTTTTTCTTATTTCGGTCAAGGCCTTTGGGTCTTAGACGTAAGCCTCAAAATAAGTGAAAACACCTATACATAGTCATTTTTCAACCTCATATCATTCAAGACATTCCCCAAAACCCTCTCTAACACTTAGACAAATATTTCACTCAAAATTCAAGTTCTCAAATCTCATTCCGGATCTAAAGATTTCATTCAAGCTTTAAGTCTCCACTCAAATCATCTTCGAAGAAATCTCCAAAGTCTATGTATGCGGGTTTCAACTATTGGTTCCTTTCACACATGGTGCCCAAGCTTCTTTTTTACATAAATTACATATTTCTAAGTTGATTTTATTTATGGGTCTTCTATTATAAATTTGACTATGAACTATGTTGGGGTTTCATAAAAGTGTTATTCTTTAAGTATGTTTTGTGCTATGAATCTATGATCTATCTTGAGATTTGACAATGTATTTGATGTATACTGCATGAGCGTATTATCAAGTATTGGTGGGTAGTTTTATGTTGATTTTTCTTGCATGATTTCACTCTTGAATTGCATAATTTTGTACTAGCATTGCGCACCCTCCAACTTTTTGATAAAATGCCTTTTTAAGGATTCTTAAAGTTTTGACGATCTATTGGGTTATTTATGAGTCAAGGGACTTCATGATGATTTTGAGCTTTCTAAAGATGTGTTTAAGTCATGAAAATGTTGATAGGGCCTTGACGATCTATTGGTTTATTTATGAGTCAAGGGACTTCATGATGATTTTGAGCTTTCTAAAGATGTGTTTAAGTCATGAAAATGTTGATAGGGCCGGATTAAGCCCTTTTTTCTCAAAGATTTTACCTCTTGTGACCCTTTGATGTTGATGTTAATGTAAGGGTAATATTGATGATGATCCATTCTTATGTTTGAAGTTAGGCTCACCATTTAAGGTCAATGATGTTAAAAACTACTCATTCCATGTCTCTATGTTTATTGCAAGTTATTAAAGTATGATTATTTTAAGTATTTTGTGGGATTAGACATAGCACCGAGTGGATTAGAGGCGAGTACGCAAGTGCCAAAACTACGTGCCATCGTAGGTGAAGGGATTAGAGTCGAGTCCCCAAATCTCTAAGAGGCGAGTACCCTAAATATGAAGCCTTAAGGCAAGTACCCAAGTTTAGGAACTAGAGGCAAGTACCCGGTTCACATAAAGCTTAGTGGATCAACTTACACATAAGGCTTAGTGGAGGTTCACCTTGGCAAGTAACTTTCCCCTTTCTTCCAGTGTAGGGTAGACATTGAAATTCCAAGTGGTAGCTTGCTTGGTCTTATTTTATGTTGATTGAGATTTCTTCCCACACTTATATATTATGTTCTATGTAAGATGTATGAATTGCAAAGATGATTTACTTAAGCATTGATCATACATGCCATGTTCTTATTATGCTATCTATTGCTTATCATTATGCATTTTGACTATGTTGGCTATCTCTTATTGCATTGCATCCTACATATTTAGTACATTCCAACGTACTAACGCATACTCTATACCTATATGATATAACCATGTAGGAACTGGAGCTCTTATTGATTCTCCTCTATCTGGCTAGACGGATTGTTGTAATTAGATTTTTTTGTGTCCTCATGTCCGGGGACAATATCTATCTTCTTTCATGCTTATGTTTAGACTAAATCTTGTGTATTTGGATTATCTATTGTCATTATTATGAGGGTGAGCCCAAAAAGTATCTTGGCCCCTACTCCATTTTATGTCTAGAGGTGTTGTTAGAATACTATGATGTATCTATGCTTCAAGCTTGACTCTCTATATTTTTATGTTAACAAAGAATTCCCTTAGTCCCGTTATCCCTATCTTTACTCTCTTGTTGTTGTTTATTTTCTTCTGCCACCAAGGATATGGGTATGATATGCTAAGAGGCTTGTTTGAGGTCCCTCCAGGTTGCCCGTTCGTCGTGTCATGTCTAGGACCTAGGTTCGGGTCATGACAACAGTATGCCACAGATGACTCCTTCAGGCATAGAGTCTAGTTCCAAAGAGGACTCTCAAGTTAGAGGAATGCTCAGTCCTCGATTGCTCTATCTACTTCTTCAACACCAGATGTTAGAACTCATCGATGGGGTGTCGTGGGCATGAAAACTATATTTGATGATGGCCTACAACCAAAGAGGCAAGGGAAGATAGTACGGTCGATTTATGTGGAGCACCGATTGATTAATACGGGATCGAGCTATGTCCTAGTAGTTGACGACATTATGACACGATATGGGCTCAGATGGTATACTGCTAAGCTTGGTCGTTATTCTCCAGTCATGGTGTGGGAATTTAATGTAGCTTATGCAACCACCATACTTCATGATCTTCCTAAAGGGAAGAAATCTCTCGAAGAAGCCTAGATTGATAGAGGTATTGGTGAGAGGACGAGGAATTGATATATTAGAGGAGATGACCTGCCCTATACTATTTGGTCCTACATACAAAACACCAAGTTCTATAATTGATTTTGATCATAGATTGAGACAGGTCAGGATAGCTATGATTGTAAAAACTACGGCATAGAGGACAGTGCTATTAAGATGGGTTACCAGACATATCACCGAGCATGGTCAAGAGCCTGGCTGGGTCACTTTACATTCAGATCCTATTGTAAGGGCTTCCCTCTCCTTCCCCACCAAGTTTTGGTGGGCTATTACCAGATATTGTGTTCGACTGACTTTCACAGATAATGTGCTTACATCGGAGTGAGCGAGTTTGGTAGCAAACATCTTTGTTGGCTATGAAATTGATTTAGTATGACTCATAGCTAAGCAACTTCATGAGTAGGCATTCAGGAGGACCACATGCATACCATTCCCTATTCTGATCTATAGACTCTAACTAAAAGCAAAAGTGCAGATATCACTTCATATAAACCCTTTAGTTGCGGCCCTCCATACTATAGATTCCATCCTGCTAAAGGCTGATAAGAACCCATGGCACTTCAGAGGGTACAACCTTCTCTCATGCCCAACCATTTATACTAGAGCCACAGGTTGAGGATTCAATGACTGCCTCCACCAATACTCCAAATGCTGCTACTGATAAAAGACCCCAACAGTCGAAGGAAATCTATATTGAGTGGCGTCCAATTTTAGCTACACTTGTACCAGAGGCTTCTACATTAAAGGTTTTCATACTGGGCATGGTTCACATGTTTGCAATTGCTTTTTAGGCTATTGCGCAAACATTATCAATGTTGAGGCTCAGTTGTCTCGATTTATGTAGCAGATTAGGCCATCAATCTGACAGACAATTGAAGACTCAGAGGGTCGATGCAAGGCATTCATCACTTTCATAGTTGACGAGCGTATTTTTATAGTGGATGCATGCGTTGACACCTTTGAGGAGCGGGTATAGAAGAGACTAGTTGAGGCCCAGCCATTAGACTTATCAGCCTTTCATGAGGAGATAGCAATGTTTAAGTTTGACTTAAGTTCCTCATTAGCGGCTCTAGTTATAGTTCCTGAGTCTACACCATTAGAGGAGCCTCTATTTGATCTTTTCACTTTGGAGGATCACCCACAACCTGCTCATGAAAAGAGAACCATTATTAAGGATAATGATATAGATAATCGACAGGTGCATCAAAAGTCCTCTAAAATTGATGAGGAAGTGCCAAAGGATGAGCTAGGGCAAGTCTTGAGGAAATAGAGAGAAGAAGAAGAGTGGAGACAAGCCCAGGAGAAGGATAAATTGATGGGTATTGGCTTATCCAATGCGGCTACGGTACAGACTACCCTGCCTGAGGGAGATGATCCGAGGCAGCCAGACACTACTTTTTAGGCAACAAGATGTGATTGTTATTTTTTGACCCCATGTATTTATTTTGATTTTGATATTGTACATCGAGGACAACATACATTTCTTTTAATAAGGTATGGTAGCTATGGACTAGGGTGAAGTTTGAGTAGCATTTAGTCCATACATATCCCAAATTTTGATCCCGAGGTTTTCTTGCCTATGTTCTTTTTCCTCGTGGATTTTCATCTTGTTGAACTGGCATGTGTTGGATGTTTTAGATAATATTAGTAGTATATAGTAGTTGAACTTATGGCATGTATCTTGTTTTTGATTTTTTATGAAATGTTTTGAAAATTGGCACCCATCAAAATTTTTAGTAGTTGTTATAATGCAACCTTACATGTTTGAATTATTTAGGAATATTTATTCTGATTAAGTGAGGGAAATTTTGATACATAAAGCATGATCTGTGAGATTTTGTTGTCTATATATGCAATGCCATGTGTGTGTGAGCTGATATTTTTATGTTCTTGTATTATGTACTAATTCAGAACTTTCCCTGTTTTTTTAAGTTATACTGGAGGTTATATGGACTAGGATGGGATCTTAGGCCCATGTTCTTTGAATTAGTTCACTTTGACCTTAAATAACCAACCAAATGAAAAATTTATCCCTTGTCCCAAATGTTTCAGTCTTACATTTACCGCTTCTTTTATAACACCTGATTAGCCTAGCATTCTTTAGTGAAATGGGTTGAGATTGGATCTGGTCTATCATTGAACATTGTGAACCTTGATTGAGGAAAAAAGCCTAAGTTGAGGTTGGCTACAAAAAGTTGCCCTGGTTTTAGGGAATAAAATATGTGCACTTCAATATAGGCTAAAAGTCTAAGTTGATGGAAGCTAGTATAAGGGTAAAATAGCAAAAATGAGATGGTGAGTTGGAAATAGAAAAAAAGAGGAAAATCATGTACTGGGTAAAAGAAAGAGAAAAAGATGCCTTAGATCGAACTGAAATGGCAAAATGATGTGTGAAAAATGAGGCAAGAGCTGAAAATGTGAAGAAAATACTCGAAAAAGCTTGAACGTGAAGAAGAAAGGGAGAATAAGTTGGAAATGATTGAGTGTCAAGGTGAAAGTGTCAAAAAGCATTGTTCAAGGTTGGCCTTTAGTCACCAATTGTCCAAAATGCCATACCAAACCTCAATGATCCTATGTTACAAGTTTATAAAGTCCTAAAGTGATCCTAGCCCAATTAGTCAAAAGTCTGAGTCATGAGTATACGGGCAAGGCTATGGTATTGGTCATCATGCTGGAATGTCATTTGTGACAGTTACTATGCTTGCACAGTCCCTTGGTTAAATTTTAAAATCTTGATTGAGTGTTAAAAGGGACTTATTTCTTGTGAGGGCATTTGCATTGCATAGTCAACATTTTACTTGTTCAGTGATTGTGGATTGTTGATATTATTATGCTTGTCATAGTTGTATTGTCAAAATATATCAATATGATTTGGTTTGCAGAATAGCTACATGATCTTGTTCTGAAAAAGTTGATATAGGTACCTGGGTTGGATTTAAGTATGGTATATGCCATGGGTTGATTGCTATGTGTTGCTTTATTATCTAGTTCAATTGAGTCGTCGATTGAGGACAAACAACAATTCTAAATTGAGGGTGTTGATTTGCTGTAAAAATATAGCATATTTGATGCCTAAAACTTGGGATTTTGTGTGTTCTCAATGCGACTTTTATGGTTTTTATGTGTTTTTGTAGGAAATATAGGTTGGCTAAATTTTGAGAAAAGTTTCAGATTTTGCTGATATTTAAGACATCCAGGACTCTCTACGAGTCATAGCTCAGTCTACGACTCGTAGAGTGGTCTCGTAGGAACTTACAATGTTCAAAAGCAAAGTCTGAGAATTTGAAGTTTAGCTTTACGAGTCGTAGGTACGAGTCATAGTCCCTTCTATGGGTCGTAAAGAGAGGCCTCGTAGAAAGTTCCAGTGTTGATCAAGATTGGACCAAGAAATGCAAATGTGGACTATGAGAAGGTAGTACGAGTTATAGACCAGACTATAACTCGTAGAGGTATTGTCACAACCCAAGCCTGGGGACTAGACATGACACGATGAGTAGGCAACCCAAAGGAACCCCAAACTAGCCTCTTAGCATATCAATCACACATCCTTGGTCGCGGAAGCAAAAGAACAATAATGAGAGACATAAATAAGGGAAAAGGACTAAGGGAAGTCTTTGATAATCATAAAAGACTCACGAGTCAAGCTCATAGCATAAATATATTAGTTGTTCCAACAACAACTCTAACATAGATTGGAGTGGGGGCCAAGACTCTTTCTAGGCTCACCCTCATAGTATCAAGTTTTCAACATAAAGAGATATCCAATAGTAAATGTAGCATAGCTAGTGTCCCCAGACTTGAGGACTCACCAAAGCTTATCTTTTGAAATGCCAAAACTAGCCACGTGGAGGATGATCGAGAGGTGCTCTGGTTCCTACATGGTAATATTATGTAGGCATAGAGTATGTATTAGTATGTTTGAATGTACTAAGTATGTAGGTTGCAATGCAACAATACATAAGTCAATATAGTCAAAATGTGTAATCATAAGTAATAGATAAGTATAATATCAATATGACATGCATGATCAATGCTTGTAGTAGGATATTCTTGTAACTCATATAACTTGTATGTATAGATCATACTTGGTGGGAAGAGACCATAATCATAGACCAAGCAACTATTACTTGGAATTTAAGGGATGTCACCCCCTTGGAAGGTGATTGAGTTATCTACCCCTCAACCTGGTAGTATGGGCATGTCACCCCCAACAAGGTGGTCAAGGTATCTACCCTTCAGCATGGTAGTATGGGCATTTCACTCCCTGGACATTGTGGTCAAGGTATCTACCCCTCAATATTGTAGTATGGGCATGTTACCCCCCGTCAAGGTGGTTGAGGTATCTAGCCCTCACCATGGTATTATGGGCATGTCACCCCCCCGACAAGGTGGTTGAGGTATGTCGCTCCCTCTACAAGGTGATTGGGCATGTCACCCCCCAATAAGGTGTGGTCAATTGCATCACTTTAAATACTTTTGATGAATTCAATGCATACATGCAAGGCCTTAATCATAATAAAGCCACTTGAATTATAAAGCATGTAATAGACCATCAATAACTTGAGAATCCTTGTCAAGATAGTTTATCAAACACTTGGTGGGTGTGTAATGCTATTTCAAAGTCATGCAATTCAAGAGTGAAATAATATGAGAAAACTTAATCTAAATCAACCCACCAACATATAGTAAAACTCTCATGTAAGAAATCTTTAAATATATAATCAAATCTCATAATAGATCATAGTTTCATAGCTCAAAACATGCATAGTCTCAATAGACAAAAGGAATTCATAGTATAAGTTTGAAATAGACAAACATGAATATTCAATCAATATTTCATAAGATCCCAACATAATTTGTAAATCCATAATAAAAGATACCCATAAAAGATACAGCTTGAAAATATGCAATTTTCATAAAAAGGGAGATGGGTGAAAGGACCCAATGGATGAAACCCATATACCTCAAACTTGAGTTTTCTTGATGTAGACTTGAAGCTTCAGTGGAGTTTGTCAAGACCCAACCACATGGGCTGTGACTAGTGCCCGAATTAGGCACCCAAACACAATCATGAAGCCGAGATGCAAATAGATGACTTATACCAACATAAATATCAAACACTGCCTCAGATTCTATCAAACACATCCCCGAATATATAACAGAAGCTGGCAAGGCTATGTTCCAAGTTTATAATTTTTTTAAAAAATTTTGGTAGAGTTTTCTTTGTTTTACGGACTATCCAAAATAACCCTATACTCAGAAAATACCAACAAAGGCCACATAGGGCCAACAAAACAACATATGTACATATGCGGGCCAACAAGGCTGCTATGGCAGGTAAAATCACCCAACAACACATCAAACAAGTCTAATCAAATGGACTGGGCACAACCCACAAATATATATCCACATACCTCTAAATAAACTAACAGAATCATAGGATCGAACAGGGCCCTGCTGTACTCCGGAACAAATATATATAATGCAATGAGTGAATATATACCAAAAGTAGGCTCCAAAATAGAGGGAATACTCCAAATAGTAGAAGGGTGTCCTAAACTGGTAGATCACCAAACTATGCATCGGTGCCTGCGGGCATGAAATGCAGCCCCCGAAGAAGGGGGTCAATACGAAATATGTACTGAGTATGCAAAGCAAAAGATATAGAATATTAATCTGAGTAATAATCAAAACTGAAGTATGAAAGTTAAATACATATCCAAAAATATTAAAATATTTACTTTCAAAATACAAATCATGCATAGGGCACAGGAAATATGGTCGCCTGCCCATCGATGGCGCCAAAACACAACATAACACCAGAAAGTTTCAATTCTATGAATCTCCGTCACATATCACAACATAACATATCACCAAAAATAGCATAACACCCAACAAAAGTGGAACTCAGCCCTCGCGATCGGAGCTCGATGAACCATAAGCACAACATAACACCGAAGAATATCATAATGCGCACGATAACTAATTGGCCTGGGAACCGGCCAACGATATTATAGTAGTAGGCACGAGTGGAGTAGTGAGTAATCATATGCATAAAATCATTGTAATAAATCCAAAAGATGAGTAAAATAGTCATATTTGAAATTGAAAGAATAATTATTATATATTCTTTCAAGAGTTATCAAAATTGCATAAAAGGGCATCGCCGAACCCATGGACAGGTGGAGACACGAGATGGCCCAACCTATGGAAAACATACTCATCATAGATCATACAAGCTCCTATGAGAATTTCAAAGCAATCCGAGCTTTTCTATAAAAGTTATGGGCGTTTGTAGTTTTAGAATCGTTAAAGAATAAGTTTTTTAAAAAAATCAGCTTTCATATACCCTTTGCAACTTATGAATTTCAAGGACATAAGGATCAATGTTATGATATATTAACACAAGAATACAAAGGAACAAATGCAGATCATAAACATGCTCAGATTGCGAGAATAGAGTTTCCTCGAGGCTCGTATCATAGCCTATTTTAACCAAGGCATGCCGAAAAGAAAGGTTGCTTTACATACCACAAACGCTCTCCAATATAATCCAAATGCTCGCTAAATCAAACTTACGCTTTGGGCTACCCAAGGTTTATAAATAAGACATAAAATGCCAAACATTAGCTAAAGACTTTTTGGGCATTAAATTCCAAATTTGCCCTTAATTCTACAAAAATTTGGGCAGCATTTCCCCTAAAAATAGGCCACCCCAAGAAATCAACTCGGCCAAATCAATCAACAATAACAACAAAAACCAACCTAACAACATCAACAATCAATCCGAAAGGCAATACAACAAATATAACTCTCTTTTTCATCATTCAACAACATTCATAAATTTGATTCAACGGCTTACCATTAAGCAATCCGAAAGGCAATACAACAAATATAACTCTCTTTTTCATCATTCAACAACATTCATAAATTTGATTCAACGGCTTGCCATTAAGCAAACATCGATGCTTATACATTCAAATACTAACCCAAATCCATACCAACAATATTTAAAGACATTCTAAGCAATTCACATAACACTTCCAACAATCCAACTTTCGTGATTTTACTCCATTTTAACATACTACAACATACTTACAACCTTTATAACACATAAAACAAGATCAAATCTTACCTTTTCTCTTCAATTCCATAATAGGCTAGGGTTTCCAAAGGTGAAAAATAAAGGGTTGATCGCTCCAATGACACCTCCACACTACTTAGTTACATGTACAAGTGTACACTTACAAGATCAAGGATATTAAATCTTTCATTACGTATTTGCAAGTGGAATGTTGCAATAAGGCCACATGAGATTTTATATATACATACATGAGGCAAGGAAGGCAAGTCATTTTACAACACTTAGAAAAAAATTTGGGACCCTGTGAACAGTAACTCGATTCACTGTCACGAACTTGTTCATTCTATACCTTGGGTCGACAACCAATTGTGGACCATATTTAGAGAGTAGGTTGAAGTTGAGGGTATACCAGTTGCTACAGTGATCCGTCAAAATTTTTTGGGTTTTTGCTTCTTCTTCAATTCTAAGGCTTAAAGCTTGGTATATTGGATCCCCTCAAGTGTTGTAGAGGCTTTGGTTTGGCGAGAAAATGCGTAGAAATTTGTATGTGAAGAGGGTTTGGCAAGAAAATATGTAGAAATTCTTATTTAAAGAGTTGAAGTTGTGAAAAGGGTTTGAAGGTAAGTTACAAATTCTCTTGTCTTGAGCTTAATTAATGAGTTCTAGTGTCTTGGATGGTGTTATATTGAAAGGAAACTAAGAAAATTTGATTGGTTGGTTGAGATTGAAGCTTGTGAAGTGAATTTCGAACTTGGGTATATATGCAGGATAATTAAGAAAATTTGATGGTTTAGTTGAGATGGAAGCTTGTGAAGCGAATTCCGAACTTGGGTATATATGCATGTATAAGTGCAAATTGTTTCAATTCTATGTCCCTTTGTATTGTTGATATAAAATATGTTTCTTGTAGGCTTATATGAGAGTGGAAAAAGTATAACAACTTGTGTATATACTTTCTTGGTTTGGTGGTCAAATTTGAGGACTTATGATTGTGAATTGGTCGCATTTTGACGTTGGGGGTTCTCGTCGAGTGTTGGAGTGTTTTGTTGCGATTCTTGGAGTGTTTTGAAGTAATTTAATATGATATTTATGTACATATTGAGCAGCTGTCCAGATTTTGAAATTTTGGTAAAAATCAGCTTATGTTGCGTTTTAGCATTTTAAGGTTTTCTTTGTCGTCGGGAGTTTGTGTTGGTTGTTTGAATGGTGGAATGTGATCTTTGGAACATGTAAGAGTATTTAAATGTGGGTGATATATGAATAAAAGGGCTGCGGCCCCTATTTGACAGTTTTGAAGGAATAAGTGTTTAGTGTTGTGCTTCGACGTTTTAAGTTTTCATTTGGTATTTTAATGATTCAATTGGACTCTTGAGGCTTGTTGGAGTACTTGAATGTGTTGAATGTGTGAATTATCATGTTGCTTCCCCTATTTTCAGTTTTGGTTAATTTTCAAGTTGGTTGGGGAGTTAAGAAAAGTTTTGTGGCTTGTATTGGTTTCTTGTGCTTCCTTGTTATTGTTGTTGTTGTTGGTTGTTTGGGGTCAAGTTGGAACCCTCGGGATGGTCCTTTTTAAGGGGAGGTGCTGGCGAAATTTTTGTAA
>DF357810.1:112916-125948 GCA_000787875.1 Solanum virginianum | reverse complement strand
CTTTGTGTATATATATATATATATATATATATATATATATATATATATATATATATATATATGTGCGTGTGATTATTCTTGTTTTGATATCATTTTAACATATGCATGATCCTATTTACACTACTAGTATTTAGCTGACGTACCACATGTGACACAAATTTAAGCATTTAAGGTTAGATAATTGAATGGGCCTTTGTCTAATAATAAGAAGGTTCATCATTTGTAGTCCAACTAAATAGCCTAGCTCAATATATTGGACTCTTAAATCTGGGATATTGGCACTCATATACAATTCTAAAGCAGCATAAGCATATTTGTGACCAAAATAATTCATTTAGAAATTGAAGTCTAAACAATGTCAAAAATAATCCATAGAAATTGAAGTCTAAACAATTGACATTGTATAGCCATATACAAACGTTGAAATAGTAGGGAAGCAAATATTTTGTTAATAGCTTACTAAATTAGTTTTACGAGCCTATATATAAAATTTAAAGAAGATTAGAGGTGATATAGATTTGTTTAAAGTAAGAAATCAGACCAAGAAAGTGCATTTTAACATGTTTATAACATGTTATATGTAGTATATCTTAATATAATATATCTAAGCAAACATATGATGTGTATTTACATTATACCACTATAGTTTGAAAAAATTACAATATATAGCTATAATTAGGGTTTTGTTGCTATTTTCTTCCTCTTCTCTTTCTCTCTCTCACCTCTCTCTTCTCCCTCTGTACTTTCTTGCCATATATACAAATACATATGTAGATCAGCTGCATATATAAAATTATTTTTGACAGATAACATATACAATTCATCTCTTTGCCCTCTTTCGCTCGCCTCTCTTCTCCCTATCTCGATCTCGCCTCCTCTCTCCTCCCTCTTTCATTCTCGCTTGCCAGATATACAAATACATATATATGTTAGTTATACATATACAATTATTTAATAGTATAACACATATACAATTCACTTCTCTCCTCCCTCTCTCGATCTTGCTCGCCTCTCTCCTCCCCTCCAGGTCATATAGCCTAAATTATGTCGTATAATTATGTAAAATCTAGATATTTGACCTAAGTTTCAAGCCTACGCTGTTTATGAAACTTCCCCATATAAAATCATACACAAATTTTCATAGCTCCATGTGTATATCACGTAGTATATCCTGTATAAGTGTATGTAATTCACAGATTTCCATGAATATACACACATATAACACACAATGTTAATACACATAACACACTGATATACATAGAGATATACATGGGATATAAAGTGAGATACACAAAAGAGTTGTTTTCAGTCCGAAACTTGAAAAACAATTATAGAGATAAATAAATACTCTATAATGAGCCAAATTTTCTTTCGAAAACTACCCAACTACACAAACTTTTTTTTTATCATAGATAGTAATCTACTCTATAGTGTGAAATAATCATATATTCTCTCATTAAATCCAAAAACTTTTGTTGGATTGTTCGTTGTTTTAGTTAAGAGTATTTTTGTTCAGAAAAAGGTCTCGTGTCAAAAGAATGGCTAAATATTAACTACTTTAAAATTATTGTCTAAATGTTATATACACGCTTACATAAGGCCAATTCAAAAGAAAAAAGAAACGTAGGGTTTACGCAAATCAAATACTGTAAAGAGTTAATTATCATTTTTTTCTATCCTTTTTCAATTTATAAAAATCCCTTAAAAAAACATGGCAATTTGCATGGAAACATTAATTCAGTAATCTGGACACATTAATTCAATTTCAGATACAAAATTAGGGTTTTTAAGTATTAGCAGGTAACATTTAAAACATGATACATTAAACATAGAGATAATTCAAGAATCAGAATTAAGCTATCGGATTACTGAATTAATGTATCCAGATGAAAAGAAAGAATTTTTGAAAATTTTAGAAACAAAATATGATAAATAAAGAAGTGCAATTAGGTAATTATTCCTACAATCGAAAATATCATCAAAAATTTATTTTTATCCTCTTTATACAACATAATTTTCTTGATGTGTGAAGGAGATTAAATTTAAACCCCTTATCAACACTCAACTCCACAATATTTACTTATAATTATCTTTAAAGCAACCTCTATATATACTCGAGAAAACTTTAAAATCATATAATATATTTAGGAATTATTTGATTCACGGAGTAAATAATTCTGGGATTTTCATTTCTTGAATTATTTTATCTCATTTGAAAAGTGGAATAAATAATACTTACTAAGTTCGATGGAATAAAAATGCTATATTATTTGTATGTATTGATTTTAAATAAATCTTGAATTATGATTAATCCACTATCTTGTCTTAAGAATTAGCTAGAATGGTTGTAATTCAAGCAAGACTTATGGCCTCAAATGACAAAAGGATTTATTGGTGTCAAAATGTGTTCCACTAATTACACATCACAAAAATTTGTATTCAAATTTCTATCTCAATAAATAAAAGACAAATAAACCTTTTCATTCAAAAGTATGGAATTAAGTGCAACTAGTTGTAGACCAAATGTAAGCTTTTCAAGGTTACCAAAGGTTACTTTTCTATTTGTTTATTTATTCATTTTCATTCGATATCTAATATCTAGATAAGAAGTTTTATATCGGGGTAAAGTGCACCTAATAGAACTAAAACTTAGTGTGAGACCTCTGATAAAGAACCATTAAGTACTTATCACTCAACACTACTATTGTTGATTCCAAAGGTTACGTAAATCATATAGTACAACAATGTATTTAGGACCTGTTTAGATTGACTTGCGACTTATAAGTCAAAAGTTTAAGTTAAAATTTCTAACTTATAACTTTTGGTTTATTTTTATTATTTTGCCTTAATAATAAGTGTTTATAAGCACTTCTCAACTTTATCCAAACACTTCAAAACTGTTTAAAAGCTATTTTTGCTTAAAAATACCTAAAGTAAGCCAATCCAAATGGACACTTAGTGTAGTCTCACATGTAGGGTTTGAATTGAAGAGGGGAGGTATATAATAAAGACGTTAATCTTATTTTGAAAGATAGAAAAATTATTTTCAATATACAGACAATCGACAAATCATATGTATCATAGCAACAACATCAATATACCCAGTGAAATCTCACAAATAGGGTTTGGGGAGGGAAAAATATACGCAAACCTTACTACTACCTCATAAAGATAAAAAGATTGTTTCCGAAAGACTCTCAACTCAAATATATGAGCCCCAAAAGTAAAAAATACTAGATACAAAAATAACAAATCATATATATCATGAAAATTCTAAATTCAAAAGTTTCAAACCTTTTTTCTTCTTAATAGAGTTATCCAAAGTATAGGGCTACAAGTATTCCAACTCACAAAAAGATAAGGTAGTCCACCTAGCTCATGAAAATTTGATGAAACTTACATTTGTGGTCAAGATTTAATCAAGATACATTTGTGATGATTTTTTGGCCCTTTAATTTTTTTGATGAAAATTCTCTTTATCAACTAGCTAGCCGTATAAAGTCATAGATTTTGTTCTTGTCCTTTTCTTTGTTAAAGTTTATAGTTAATTAATGCTTTGAAAATTATCAATATATTTCAATTTTAGTCCTCAAGTTAAGGGAGATTATATGTACAAAGAGACATAAAGAAGATAGAAATTGCCAAATGATATTTCAAGTTAGAGATGAGATATTTCATATTTATGGAAGTAAAGTAAATGCAAGTTGACATGTGAAAAATCATGGTCTTTTGTTGTTTATTAATTTTCAAAAAAAAAAGTTGGGGTGAAGTTCTTTTAATAAACACAATTCACTTTTATCAAATGAATTCCTAGAAAAAAAGGGATCATTGATTTGAAATCAAATTGATTTGAAATCAAGTTGATTCGAAACTGAAATTTTATTTAGAATGTAATTGAAGTTTTTATTTTAAAAAAAAAAAAATCCTTATAAACATGAAAAATCTACAATTTGTGAAAACTCTCAAATCTTCCACGTAATAATCTTACCTAGCGAGCAAATCATATTCATAAACATGCTGTCCAAATATTTTCATAGGTGTCGCAACCATGATCCTTTTATAAATAAATGTTTGTTAATACATGGTATTACAAAACTTTCAAATACACATTGTTTTACAAAGACGGCCTACTGGTCCAAAAAATCAACAATAGTAGAGACTAATTATTTTTTAATATAATCCTTTCACAAAATATACACTAACTATTAATGTCAAGCATGAGTCTTTTTTTAAAAATAAAATAAAATTAAAATGATAGGTTTTTTTTTCAAAAATAATTAAATTTATGGATACAGTTGGACATTTATTTTTTGAAAAATAAAATAAAATCACAACTTAAAATTTAAAATTTTACTCACATTTCATAAACAAACATTGATCTTATATCAAAATTTTAAATTTAATCCGCAAATTCGATAATCAAATGCCTCCTAAGTTTAAAATGTGTAAATGTCCTTTTTTAAAAAAAAATAAAAATAAAAAATCTAAAATTGGTATATATCTTCAGAAAAAAAAAAATTATGTGATTACAAAGAGATAATAAAACAAAAGGAATTAAGAGTATGTCAACACAAACTGGACAAGTTTTTACGTGTTAGCCACTCATCCCCTATTGAAAACACCAATTTAACTCTCTATGAAATTTGTTGTTGCATTATTTATAATTTTATTATTTGTATAGATAAATAAAAATTTTAATTTTTATGAGTTTAGAATTTTAAAATAATAATTTCAAGTGTTAGAAATTAAATTTTGAATTTGATTTTTATTCATATTTGGAGAAATTTTTCATGCATATATCAAAGTTAGGTCCAATGTTATTAGGTTATGTCGACCTCATATCTAATAACCTACATCACCACTTGCTTATTAGTCAAAAACATAGAGGTTTGTATCTAGAAGATAGGGTTGCTCATAAAAAAATTATTTATAAATTAAATTATATGATTATTCTTTCAAGGAAATGTTCTTACATATTATCAGTTATTGTAAATATAAATTTTTTTATTTGATTTGTATGTGTTAAGTAATGATATTACTGTTCATCCTGATACATGATCGAACTCTCCATGAGATTTGCCTTATTTAAAGCCTAGTCATTCGTATATAAGATTATCTTTTATTCTAAAACATAATTTGTAATTATGTGTTTCATATTCACACAATTTCTTCTTAGAAATTACTCATCTCTATCCTTTCACATTAATCTCATGAGCCTCTTAGCCATTCTCATTAAATAATGACAACATAACAAATTAAACTAGAAAAATTCATATTAAGCTCAGATATAATTAAACTTAAAAGGTATTTAAAAAGATTCATTTAGCACATTTCGTTCAAAGAAAAAAAAGATTAAACTGCCAGATCAAAGCTATGAGACTTAAAGAATGACATAAAAAAGAGTGAAAAATATTCATATAAATAAATACAAAGTAAAATAGGCCAGATTTCATATAACCAAATTCAAATATAAAATCTTCCTTATTCTTGAAGAATAAATGGCAATGGGATTGATCAAGATTTTTTTTCATCTTATATATAACATCATGATTGAATTCAGATATAATTGATAAGGAAAATTATCTTATCCTTTGAGAATAATACTAAAAAATTTCATAAATTGCACCCAATAATTATTAAAAAAAATTATTTACGTGCCTTAAATTTACAGTTGACTTAATATCCCTCTTTTGTTAGTTGAAGTGGAATTGATTATTATTTTCTTTTCAAATACTGGTCAAAATAATTTCTTCATCTTTACCCTTCAAAAATCTAAAAAGCAAAAAGATAAAATAAAGATACATTTCCACTTGAAATCAAATTTCAAGACCCCTTTTTTGGTCCTTTATGGAGCTAACTATTTTATCTTAGAATTACCTTGTACCAAAGCGCTATTGTAACGATCTGGCCCAACATTGTGAAGTATTGTTCGCTTTGGGTTCACCCCAAAAGACGTCTAACAGTATATAGACCAGTTCATTATTTTATATACCCAGCATCTCTCCTGTGTTTTGCCGATGTGTGACATCTCCTCTTAAGATGGATTGTTACATACACCCCTTCTATGAATTCAGCGTCCTCGCTGAGGTTTGCCTCACCGCATGAGATTTGCCTAAACTCAGCACTGAAGTTTGCCCCGCCTCATCGGATTTGCCTAAACTCAGTTGAACTCTAGCCCTACATCGACAAGGCTGACACAAGAGTGGCTCTGATACCATCTGTAACGACCTGACCCAACACTGTGAAGTATTGTTTGCTCTTGGGCCTAGCCCATCAGCTCTCGCTTTTAGGGAATTTCAGCTCTCGCATGACTTGCTCTAGGTAGATTTTGTTAAGTTGGTTCCTCCAAATGGAGGGTCCACATGCAAAAAATTATAATTCAAAGAGGAGGCTGCCAAATTTGTGTCAAAGTTGGCAGCACAACAATTTCAAAGTTGGCTGCCAACCTTTTTCTTTTGTCAAAAGAGGAGGCTGCCAACCCTTTCTTTTTTTTCTCTTTTGTCAAAATTTGCAAGCTCAGAGAGCCTATAAAAGGAGCACTAGCTCCTTCATTTAACATTCAGAAAAGAGAGAAAATTTCAGAAGAGAGAAAAATACGGAGAGAGCCACAGAGAGAAAGTGAGTAATTTTCTTTTATGAGGTATACCATAGACTATAAAATAAAATAGTCTGTGAAGAAAAATTAGAGAGTGTGTTTAGAAAATATTTTTTCTAAAAGAAACAGTGAGTTCACTATTTTTGGTATTTTTCTCAGAGAGCCTACTATTTGTAATAGTAGAAGAAATTGTACACTTGTGCCTACTATTTATAATAGTAGAAGAAATATAATAGAAGTGTTGTTTTGTAGACGTAGCCCAAAAGTTTTGGGTGAACCACATTAAATTTTTTGGTGTCTATTTTGCTTAATTTTATTGCTCACTTCGCTGCGTGGGCCCCAACAAGTGGTACCAGAGCCTGGTCTAGGTTCATGGCAATGGAGGTAAAGACAAGCAACATAATCAACCTGAATGGTTCAAACTACCGTGTTTGGAAAAGCAAAATGAAGGATCTTCTCATGATTACGAAGATACACTTGAAATTTGTTGTTGCATTATTTATTAAACTACCGTGTTTGGAAAAGCAAAATGAAGGATCTTCTCATGATTACGAAGATACACTTGTCAGTATTCTCTACCGTCAAATCGAAGGGGATGTCCGAAGATGAGTGGGTGTTTGAGCATGAACGAGTTTGTGGATATATTTGACACTTCGTCGATAACAATATTTATAATTATATTTGTAACGAAACTCATGCCAGAACATTGTGGAACAAGCTGGAGTAGTTGTATGCTTCAAAGATCGGCAACAACAAATTATTTTACTTAACCCAATTGATGGAAGTAAAATATCAAGAAAACACTTCTATAGCTGATCACCTAGATAACATAGAAGGAATGGTGGACCAGCTATCGACAATGGACATAAAGTTTGATGATGAGATAATTGCTCTTATGATTTTAGGTTCTTTACCAAGGTCATGGGAAACTTTGAAAGTTTCTTTGACAAATACTGCACAAGATTGTTAGTGAATTAACTCAAAAAACAAGTTGGGTAATTGATAGTGGTGCAACTATTTACGGCACATCATACAAAAATCTCTTCTCATCTTACACTTATGGAGACTATGGTGTTGTAAAGATGGGAAATAGAAACTTGGTTCTTTACCAAGGTCATGGGAAACTTTGAAAGTTTCTTTGACAAATACTGCATCAAATGGTGTAGTAAGCATAGAAGCTGTTAAGAGCAGTATATTAAATGAAAAAAATGAGACGTAGATCTCAAGGTTCAACCTCTTTCTCAGAATCAGAAGTTCTGATTACTAAAAGAGAGGGAGAAGTCAAGTGAAGGGTTCAAACTCCAGAGTCAAAAATTATTGGCAAGGGAGATATCTGTGTGGAAACAGATAACGACATGAAACTTCTCCTAAAAGATGTAAGGCACATCCCCAATATGCGCCTAAATATAATGTCTATAGGTAAGCTTGATGATGAAGGTTTTCAAAACAGTTTTGGAAATGGAAAATGGAAGCTCACCAAAGGCTCCCTTATTATTGCGAGAGGACACAAACTCTCAAAACTATATGTGATGCAAGTAAAGGTCTCTGATGTATCTATAAATGTGATAGAAAATGATAATACCGCATGTTTATGACATAAGAGACTTTGCCACGCTGGTGAAAAAGGGATGTCTAAATTGGTGAAAGATAAAGTTCTACCTGATTTAGATCAGGTATCATTGAAGAAAACATTTATGGCATAAGAGACTTTGCCACGCTGGTGAAAAAGGGATGTCTAAATTAGTGAAAGATAAAGTTCTACCTGATTTAAATCAGGTATCATTAAAAAAATGGGAAGATTGTCTAGCTGAAAAACAGAACAGAGTCTCTTTCCATAGTTCTCCACCTTCCAGAATGGAGAATATTTTAGATCTGATTCACTCTGACGTGTGTGGTCCACTGCCAAAGTCACTTGGTAGAGCCAGATATTTTGTGACCTTCATCGATGACCGTTCGAGGAAGACCTAGACTTATACCATTAAGTCCAAGGATCAAGTGCTAGGAGTCTTCAAACAATTTCATGTCTCAATTGAGAGAGAAATTGGGAAGAATATTAAGTGTGTCCGTACAAACAATGGCGAAGAGTATATTGGATCATTTCATGCTTATTGCAAAGAGCATGGTATTAGACATCAAAGGACACCTCCAAAGACACCACAACTAAATGATTTAGCTGAAAGGATGAATCGAACCTTGATAGAAAGAATAAGGTGTTTACTCTTTCATTCAAAGCTAGATAAATCTTTTTGGGGTGAAGCACTACTTACAGCAGTGTATGTCCTAAACCGCTCACCGTGTGCTCCACTTCAAAATGAAGTTCCTGAGAAATTTTGGTCAGGAAAGAATGTTTCTTACAAATATTTACGAGTATTTAGGTGCAAAGCTTTTGTTCATGTTCCAAAGGATGAAAGGCAAAATCTTAATGTCAAAACACGGCAGTGTGTTTTTATTGGCTATGGTCAAGATGAATTTGGCTATATTTTATATGATCTAGTGCACAAGAAGCTGATTAGGAGTCGAGATGCTGTCTTTATTGAAGATCAAACTATTAAGGATATAAATAAAGCAGATGGGGGAGAACCGAAAAACTTCAGTAAGGCAATGGACGATGAAAATAAGAAAAAATGGATGGAAGCCATGCAAGATGAAATAAAATCCTTGCATGAGAATGGGTTACACTGACTGACGGGGGAGAACCGGAAAGCTTCAGTGAGGCAATGGATGATGAAAACAAGAAAAAATTGATGGAAGCCATGCAGGATGAAATGAAATTCTTGTATGAGAATAAAATATTTGATCTCGTAAAGTTATCTAATGGTAAAAGAGCGTTGAAGAATAAATGGATGTTCAGAATCAAACATGAAGAACACAGAGTCCATCCACGCTTTAAAGCGAGATTGGTCTCAAAGGTTTCAATCAAAAGAAAGACATTGACTTTGACGAGATATTTTCACCTGTTGTGAAAATGACATCCATTCGTACTGTGCTAGGGCTTGTCAGTCAAAAGAAGGGCATTGACTTTGACGAGATATTTTCACCTGTTGTGAAAATGACATCGATTCGTACTGTGCTAGGGCTAGCTGCAAGCCTCAATTTGAAAATTGAGCAAATGGATGTGAAGACTGCCTTTCTTCATGGAGATCTAGAAGAAGAAATTTACATGGAACAACTAGAGGGTTTCAAAGTAAAGGGAAAAGAGGATTATGACTGCAGATTGAAGAAAAGTTTATATGGCTTGAAACAGGCACCAAGATAATAGTATAAGAAGTTTGAGTCTGTTATACGAGAGCAAGGCTTCAAGAAAACTACTGCAGATCAATGCGTGTTTATCAATAAATTCTTTGAAGATGATTTTTTTATCCTTCTACTCTATGTAGATGATATGTTGATCATTGGAAAAAATGTTTCAAGAATCAACAGTCTAAAGGTACAATTGAGTAAGTCTTTTGAGATAAAAGACTTAGGATCAGCAAAACAAATTCTTGGCATGAAGATTACAAGAGATAGGAGGTACATCCAAAATATGTTTATGTTTTGGAGAGGCAAAACCTGTGTTATTTGGATACACAGATGCAGATTCCGCTGGCGATGTTGACTCAAGAAAGTCTACATCAGGATACCTGATTACATTTGTTATCTCAAGAGAAGTACATTGAAAAAGTAATTCAGAGATTCAATATAGACAAGGCTAAAGCGGTTAGTTGTCCACTTGCTAATCACTTTAAATTGAGTTCCAGTATATGCCCTTCTACTGACAAGGAGAAGGAAGACATGGTTAGAATACCATATGCCTCAGCAGTTGGGTGTTTGATGTATGCCATGGTGTGTACGCGACCAGATATTGCTCACTCAGTTGGAGTAGTGAGTCATTTCCTTTCAAATCCTGGAAAGGAACATTGGGCAGCTGTTAAATGAATTCTCAGATATCTTCGAGGTACATCCAAAATATGTTTATGTTTTGGAGAGGCAAAACCTGTGTTATTTGGATACACAGATGCAGATTCCGCTGGCGATGTTGACTCAAGAAAGTCTACATCAGGATACCTGATTACATTTGCAGGGGGAGCTGTGTCTTGGCAGTCAAAATTGCAAAAGTATATTGTATTGTCTTCCACAAAAGCAGAATTTATAGCAACAACAGAAGCTTGCAAAGAGTTGTTATGGATGAAGGAATTTCTTAAAGAACTGGATGTCAAACAAAACAAGTTTGAGATGTTCTGTGATAATCAAAGTGTCATCCATCTTTGCAAGAATGCCTCCTTTCACGCAAAGTCCAAACATATCGATGTAAGATATCGTTGGATAACTGATGCATTGGAGAATAAGCTACTACAACTTCAAAAGATCCATATTGATGAAAATGGATCGAATATGATGACAAAACTTCTGCCAAGGAAGAAGTTCGAATATTGTCGAACAACTGCAGGAATGACAGAGCCCTCCATTTGTTGGGAGGGAGAGATTTGTTAAGTGGGTCCCTCCAAATGGAGGGCCCACATGCAAGAATTATACCATAGACTATAGCTCCTTCATTTAACATTCAGAAAAGAGAGAAAATATCAAAAGAGAGAAAAATACAGAGAGAGTCACAGAGAGAAAGTGAGTAATTTTCTTCTGTAAAGTATACCATAGACTATAAAATAAAATAGTTTGTGAAGAAAAATTACAGTGTGTGTTTAGAAAATATTTTTTCCTAAAAGAAATAGTGAATTCACTATTTTTGGTATTATTCCTCCTAAATTTTATTGTTCACTCCGCTGCATGAGCCCCAACAGATTTATTCCATAGAAATTAGAATCATAAGCCTCTTGGAGATCTATTTTGATGACACATCGAGGAGAGATGTGCTTTCTAGTATCGGCTCTCACAAGCTCATGAGCCAAGATTAAATTATCGACAATTTCTTTTTTCGAATATATAACCTGCTTGTATCCTAATCTTGTATCTTTTACTATTTCATTTTTTGAATTTGAATTCTTGTATTAGAAACAGAGATAAATGAACCACTTCTATTGAAATCATATCGAGTTTAAGTTTGTTTCTTATTGTCCATATTATTTATACATGAGGTTAATTTGTATGGTAATATAAGCTTGAAATTAAATTAGTAGTATTGTGTTATAATATTTAATCGTATTTCATTTCATATAAAACTTAAAGTCCTTAAAATTATATGAACAAAATATTTTTAACTTTCAAAAGATTTGGCCAAAACATTCTAGATAAATATAAAGAATCAATAACTTGCATGTGTTTTTTTTATATTAAAGCATGTGCCGCCTCTATTTTATGTCTACCAAACAAAGCGTCACATAGTACAACAAAATTATTTGGCAATTATGTATAGGCTAGGTATACGAGTTAAATCCGTACGAGCTGAATATATATTATTTTTTTAATTTTAATTTTTGTAACATAAATAGAATTTAAAGAGTTAATAACTTTATATATATATTTAAAATATTTTAAATTATTAATTATATTATTATAATTTATCATACTTTAATATTATTTCAACGGTTAATATAAGTGAATATTTGCCAACCGGAAAATGTCAGAGGATAAATAATATTTTAAAAATCAAATAATTTAAGTTTTATCATAAATTTGTGTATGAAATTTTAAAAAAATTTGAAATTAAAATTTATGTATTTGTAAACTAAATAAAAAGTATTATATAAGTCATAATAATTGACAATTCAAAATATTTCAAAATTATATGGAAATTTTATGATCAAAGATAGACTTGTTTGAATTTCAAATAGCGATAGAGCCAAAATTTTAAATAAACAAACAACAACAACATACCCAGTGAAATCGCACAAGTGGAGTCTGGGGAGGGTAGAATGTACGCAGACCTTACCACTACCTCATAGAAGTAGAGAGGTTATTTCCTGGGAACCCTCATCTCAAAACCCATAAGCAGAAAGAACTGGATATGATAAAAAGGAAAAGGAAGGGAACACAAAGAGCGACTAGTAATAAATAGCATATGGCAGTATGTAAATATGATACAACTAACATATATAAGACAGATAATGAGAACACAGAAAAAAAAAACGCGTCCTCCACCTAACCCTACTAAATTCCAAGGCCATGCATCCATCTAACCCTACCAATTATCCTACTACTCTAATTCGCGACCTACATTTCTTCCTATCTAGGGTTATGTCCTTTGTGAGATCTAGCTCCGCCATATCATATCTAATCACCTCCCCCCAGTACTTCTTCGGTCTACCTCTACCCCTCTGTGTAGCTCCTGAAACCGACCTCTCGCATCTCCTAACAGGAGCTTCAACATCCTTATCTCTTCAACATGCATCTTCTGGACATGTGCATTTTTTATTGGCCAATACTCCACCCCATACAACAAAGATGGGAATTGATCGTGTCAGCTCATCCATCACCAAGGCAAACAAGAAAGGGCTCAACACATC
>DF357810.1:50955-99281 GCA_000787875.1 Solanum virginianum | reverse complement strand
ATTTGGCATCTTGGCAGTCTTCATAATAGCATTAAACAGTCTAGTCAACCATTCTATGCCCTCCTTGACTATGTTTTTCCAAAAGTCTACCGGAATCTCCTTGACTATGGAGTAAAATTGCATTAACACACACAAATCAGAAACAACAGAGACAGTAAAGTAGTCTTATTCATTCCTAAGTAACATTAGCAAACTCATCCTTCCTTCTAGATACAACTCACTTTATTTCTGTTTCTATTTTTCCTCATCTCATGTTCTTTGTCACTACAAAATTACGCTTCTATATTACAATTTTTTTCTTCTTAGCCTTTGATAGTGTTCCAAAGAAAATTAAGGACTTCTACAAAGATGAACGAATCAAGTCTGAAGCAATGATCCCATATAGCTATCCCCTATTTGGTCAGGGGACTGTACTTCTACAGACGGTTACTGCTTAAAAAACAAATATGCAAGGCACCAAGGTGTGGTCTAGTGGTCAATAACGTTGGAAGAGAATCATGAGGTCCCAGGTTCAAGAGGCAAAATATACTAGGTGATTTTTTTTTTAATCTACCTAAGCCTCGATGGGTAGTGTTACCTGATATTTGTGCTAGTAAGAGGTAGCAAGTATCTGTTTAAATAGTCAAGATATGTGCAAGTTGGTCCCGACACCACCATCATAAAAAATAAAAATAGTTGAACATGTGAGCAGGAACAGAAAGGTGTCAAATTTATTCTAGAAGGGGAAAGATAATGGAAGAATGCACCAACCATTGTCTGGCATTAGTTTAAGAGGGTGTTTGGATTGACTTTTTTAAAGTGACTATAAGTCAAAAGCTAAAAGCCGGGAACACCCAACGTTTGACTTTTGGCATTTTTGGGTATTTTCTTTTAGCTTTAAAAAAGTGTTTTTAAGCCAAACACTCAAAATACTAAAAAAGCCTTTAAAAGCTAAAAGCCACTCTTTTTTCAATTATACAAGAAGACTGAATTGGTATTTTCTAATCAGTGGAGGTACAGATTTTTTCCTTATCTTCAATTTTTGGTCTTTCACCTATCTTTTAGAAAATAGATCACTCAATCATCAACCTTGTGCTTCAAGAAGTTAAAATATCATGTCTCTGCTCAAACTGATACTGCACCTTCTGAAATTGAGTATGGTAATTCATCTATCCAAAACCTGCAATTGTGCGTCCAAGACAAAACCATATGCAATCCACAACATAAAAATCAGAGGGAAAAAAGGAAACTATATCACGAAATCACAATATATCTATCTATTATTACAAACATATTGATGTCAACTATCAAGCTAAGTCAGATTAAAGTTAAATAAACATAGACCAACGTCAGAAAAAATGAAGAAAGAAGTGAAAGGGAAAAAAAGAAGATAAACCAAGGGAAGCACTTTTACTGTCAAGAATGGCTTTGAGGAAGCTGGAGACGATGGATTTGCAGAAGGTAACACCTGCCAGCAACAATGGCTCGCAAAACTGAGTTTTCAATTTGGCATTCAAGCTAAAAGACTGAGAGAGCTAACTCTATCAATTCCCCCACTATGTTTTGAATGAATTTGAGCTCGACCCCACCCCTTTGACTAAGAACTCATCTTGCCTTCCCTATTTATGCTTTGCGCTGCCTCAGCTCGTTGCCTTCCCTATTTATGCTTTGCGCTGCCTCAGCTCGGTCCTGGCCTACCCCATTGCAAACCCTAGCAAACACATGTTCTCTTTCAATGCATATGTAAATTACCACCAACTAAAGATGTAAATCAGAAATCAAAAAGGCCCAAGAATCATTCCTTCACAAATTCAAAAAGTTAAACCACATTGAGCATATTAAGTTTAATGATACACATTCAGCATGCTAGTATTTCTACAAAGGTACCTCTTCTCAACACTCCCTTCATGGTAGGTCAAACACATCAGTAAGGACTCATGAGCATAACACTCAATAGAGAAGCCATTGAATTATAAGAGCTATAGCTAAAGCTAAACACCAAGAATGACATAAGCAGTGTGGTCAAAGGCTCATTTAATGCGTGTTTAAGTCCTGAAGCACAGAAAAGCTCGGCAAAGCTGCTTCCCATTACTTATGTTGCGTTTCAGTGTAGACAAGGTACTAAGGCAGGCGCCTCATTTCTCACGAGTGCTATTTTGCATCGACCAATACTAAACAATAAATGAAATCAGCAGAGAGATGTATTAATCGTTAAGGAAAATATTATGGATGACTCTGTTACTTTCTTTTGCATTTATATTTTCTTAACTATGGCTTCCTTACTAAAAGCCTGCACCAAAAGCCCCAATATACTTGGAATTGCTTTAAAAGCTTTTGGTCGTTGACTATAACAAATATAAGCAACATTCCACTATACCCCCGATCACTCCTTCAGACTTAAGAAAAGTTACGCATATGGATCATATAAAGTTTAATGATGCACATCAAGCATGTTTTTAGTCATAGAAATGTATCTCTGACACCCTACTTTGCATATATTAAAATATCAATTGCAATATAACACCCATAGAGGAACAAGGGGTAAGAACCAAGAATGATAGAAACAACATTCCTTTTTATTTTCCCAAAAGAGCAATGAACAAGATCCTCCTCCTTCTATTGTTCTTCTTAATCAATGTCATTTTTCGTGTTTTACACCAATACTAGCAACATTAAATATTCAATACTTCCAACTCAATGTGTTATTCACCATAAGAGACAACTCTAAGCTGATGCAATTCTCCCTTTCCAGAAAAGTACACTACCTAACCAAAGGGTACAGACAGGACTGTGGCAAGGCAATTTTATAATTGAACACAACAAATAAAACTTTGCTACAGTATTCCAGAAACTTACAAAGGTAGAGTCTATTTCAAATCACATCTCACACCCAGACAAATTATTAAGTATCTCTTTCGATCAGTACAGTATTAGCTAAGCCAATTGTACTTTGCATCTGGCTTTCAACTCAAACAAGATTGCAGATTCTCTTTGATAAAACTAGCTTCTAAAATCATGTCAAGTGAAAGATATAATGATATATAGCAAAATTGAATGGAAAAAAGGCGGAAGATGCAATCAATCAAGTTGAACCATAAATAAGGATTACTCCTCTGTCCAAGAAGAAAAACAAGCAGAACCTTTTTCAATTAAAAGAAATTCTGCAAGAGCCCAAGCTTGCATAACTCATGTTTGTCTCCCTCCTGGACAATTATTTTTTAAAATAATTACATAAAAATACCAACGGAAGAGGGAAAAAGATTCTGTTGTGGTAATGTAGATCTTCTCACTTCCTCTCAACACTCACCCGTCATCCTCTTGTTCTATCATATGCATATCATGTAAAACTGCGCATCTGGCCAACTCAGAATGCTTATATTGGAAATGTCATCTACAAATATGATTCAAAAACAACTATTCCTCAAATCCAATCAATGGGAATAGCCCAATCATCCTTACAACGAACACAAACAGAGATTTAGACGAACAGCAGCAGGTCAGGATATTCTTACAACCATCTTGTTCTTTTTCCCGGCTGACAAAAGGATAACTTTGTCATCTACAATGTCATCCGCCTCAATCTTCTTACTCTCACTATCAACTTTGGCATTGTTCAAGTAAAGTCCCCCTTGCTTAAGCATTCGTCGTGCAGCTGATTTGCTTTCAAGCAATCCACTGGAAACATAAAGATCCAAAATCGGTATGTTTAACACCTGATCATAATTCATGGAGCAAGATGGAACATCAGCTGCAATACCCTCAATTGTTTTCCAATCCAATTTGGTATCAGCATTTCCAGGCTTCAATGCCTCTGTAGCCTTAAGGGCCTCTTCCAATCCCTCTTGTCCATGAACAAACCGTGTAACCTCCTCAGCCAGCCTACGCTGAGCTGTGTTAGGAACATATCCAGGTTTTCCCATATCCCTCTCTAGCTCTGCAATCTCTTCAATGCTCCAAAAGGTAAGAATCTTAAGAAACCTCACTACATCATCATCTGGGACTGTAAAAAAGTACTGATAGAACTTATAGGGCGACAAAAGAGAAGGGGACAGCCAAATTGCACCATCTTCTGATTTTCCAAACTTGGTCCCATCACTCTTGAGAAGCAAAGGAAAAGTAAGCCCAAACACAACCGGAACATTGCCAACAACAGCTCCATTTTCGGAAGATTTTCCTATAAGCCTGCGAATAAGATCAGTACCAGCAGTAATATTACCCCATTGATCACTACCACCAATTTGCACATTGACACCTTCCTTTTCATACAAATGCACAAAATCATAACCTTGTAAAAGCTGATATGTAAACTCAGCATAACTCATCCCTTGCTCGGCATTCTCCAATCTTTTCTTCACACTTTCCTTCGACATCATAGTCCCAACTCTAGCATACCTCCCCACATTCCTCAAAAAATCCAAAAACTTCACATCTTTCCACCAATCATAATTATTCAAAATATGTACCTTTCCAGCATTTTCACAAACACCTGGTGAGCAATCCAAAATCTTCTTAACAATTGCACCAATCCCAGATACATTCTTCTCAAGTGTCACCAAATCAAGCTCGGGTCGTTCCAAACTCTTCCCAGACGGGTCACCAATCCGACCCGTAGCACCTCCAATAAGCCCCACAGCATTATGCCCACAACGTAAAAACCAAGAAAGCACAATTATACCCAAAAGATTACCAAGGTGTAAACTTTCAGCAGTCGGGTCAAACCCACAATACACTTTCAACGGACACAAACTCGGGTCGGAGCAAACGGAGCGAAGTGAATCACTAGTCACTGATTCCAATAACCCTCTCTCTTCGAGAATGTGTAAAACATTGGGTCGTGATTTACTATTCGGGTTACTAAAACTGTCTTCTTGGGATGTCGTCAATGGTGAGATAGAGCAAAAGGGTCGATGGGAAAAGTTGTGGTGGGAAGGGCTATTGGGGAGAAAAAGGTATGTGGGTAGTGATAATTTTCTCAAGAAAGATGAAGTAAAAGGTCTTTGGGTAGTATTGAGAAGAAAAGATCGAAGGCCGGAGTTAATGGCACCGGCACCGGCGGCGACGGCCATTTTTGGGTGTGTTGATGTTGAGTGTTGCTGTTTTATCTGCTTTTTGGGGTGGAAACACACAATGTATTATAATTCATGCTCCCTCCCTCATTTACCTTGGCACTATATTTTAAAAAATAATTATTATATATTATTTTATAATATTATATTATATTATCTCAATAAATATAATATATGAATAAATTATATGATTCTTTATCGTTATATAATATTACATATTCACAATCTGAATGATAATTGATAAACATAGAAGAAATTATATAGTTAATATGAAAAAGTAGAACAAATATTAAAATAGAATTATTCAATAATAAATAAAGAAAAAAATATCAAGATAACAATGCAATCACACACATTAAATCGATCGTTTTACACAAATTGATCTTTCATTGTTATTTTTAAGTTCAACCAAATTTGTAGCAAACACTCTAGCTCCGGTTACCACGTATTGCAATCAAAGAGAACAATGTAGCCATAAGATACGAGTGATAAGACTATAAGAACACGTTCGGATTATAAGCATATAGTTTAATTTACACCTTTATAGACTTTTAAATGTATCACACGCTCAATGTCATGTGAGTAAAAAGCGTCTAATAGGTACACTTTTTTAAGTCTAAAACGTTTGAAATAACACAAGGCAAACCAAATTTATGTCGCATTACAAAATGAGCTTCTCGTCATCACCATTAACGACCATTGGAACAGAGTCGTCTTTGTTGATTGTCTTCTTATACTTGTACCTCTTTGCAATGAGGAGGAAAATGAAGAAGTTTACAATGCTTAAAATGGCCAACAGGAAGAAGAAATAATGAAGCTTTCCATAGTTTGGATTGTCCGGTATCCATCCCATCTTCCCGTTCCTCTTGCTGATACGCGTGACAATGGTTACTAACAACGAGCTCACATAACTCCCAAGCGCGGTGGTTGTTAAAGAGAGGGCAGCACACAAACTCCGCATTGAATCAGGTGCTTGATCATAGAAGAACTCCAACTGACCGATAAATGTGAATACTTCAGCACAACCAATGATCATGTACTGAGGAATTTGCCAAAATACTGACATTGGGATGTCCGTGTTGTCATATAAAGCGTGCCTTTTTACTATCCCGAGCCTAACTACCTCCACGATCGCAGCAGATACCATAGCAAGGACAGATATAACAAGCCCCGTTCCCATACGTTGGAGTTGAGTCAGTCCATTCTTGTGACCTGTGAACTTTCTGACGAATGGTACAAGCATTCTGTCGTAGACAGGAACCCATAGGATAACCGCGATGGTGTCAAAAACAGATAACGAAGCCTCGGGGATTTTGAATTTGCCTAAATGTGTGTCCATATACATGGCTTGCAACACGAAAAAATTGCTCATTTGGTTATACACTGTGCTGAAGATGATCCCAGTAGCCCAAATAGGTAGCAACTTTACAACAGACTTTAGCTCCTCAACTTGTGTCACTGTGCAAAGCCTCCAATTGTTTATTGAAACTCTGCTTTCATCTGACTCTGTCTTCACAGCAGCTTTATCGAAGAACCTGTAAGAGTAACAAATATTGTGTGGGGAGGTCCTGCTAAAAATAGCTCGATGCCAGAATGATAAAAAGTCCAATACCTTTCATTCTGATTACGTTTTCAATATGAAAATGAAAAATCAATAGGTCATTGAACATGTGTTTTAATCTCTACATAGTTGTCAAGTTTTTGAAGAGTTCATCATTGGCGAACGTACCTCAACTCGTTTGTATGAGCAAGTTTGCGACTCCCTATGATGGCGGATTCAGCTGCTTCAGTCTCATATAAGAGAGATTTATCGGCAGGCAATGAAGCGTGAGATTTTCTAAAAGAAGCCACAACAACCTGGCATATACGCGTTAAAGGGCTTCCACCAGGCTTTTGGTATCTATACAGCCGAGTTCCTGAAAAGAAGAAGACGACAGCAATTGCCATAGCCACAGCAGGAACACCAAATCCCCATCCCCAGCTGATGTCCTGTTGTATCCAGACTATCAACGAAGAAGCAACAAGAGCTCCAATGTTGATGGAGAAGTAGAACCAATTAAAGAAGGAATTCTTGTGGTTCTTCTCGATACGATCAGCATCATCAAACTGGTCCGCACCATAGGATGAGACACACGGCTTGATCCCACCGGTTCCAAGAGCTACTAAGTAGAGTGCAACAAAGAATACTGCTGTTTGACTATCGCTCGAGTGACATTTATCTTTTTCATAACAAGTTGGCCTAAGCCCTGGTACTGATGCTGATACTGTCAATAATGCCATCCCCTTGTGTGACAAAGAAAATCAGTTAACATCACTACTAGCAAACGCTACAAAAAAAAAAAAAAGAAGCTAAAATTACCTACGAACTATGTCGTTAATCTGTCACTAAATCATTCGTAGAGGCCAACAACAACATACCCAGTGGAATCCCACAAGTGGGATCCGGGGAGGGTAAATGTACTCAGACCTTACCACTACCTCATAGAGGTAGAGAGACTGTTTCCCGGGAACCCTCGTCTTACTAAATCACTCATAGAGGTCAGATAGCAAATTGATTAACTCACACAAACATAGACGATTGAGAATATGGCAATAGTCCAGTATCTTCCAAGATAAGAGTCGGCGAGAAATGCTCCAAGCAGAGGCATGACATAGCAGGTTCCTTGCCAATTCGATTGATTCTTAGACGCTGTTGCAGTTTGTTGATTGAGTTGAGTCTTAAAATAAACCACAAGGTTGGAGCTCATTCCATAAAATGCCAATCTTTCACAGCATTCATTCCCTGTCAAAATATCAACAATTTAACACCAAACTAAACTAATTGTATGATCTACCTACAGGAGTTGATTTCTCATACGTTCACTCAACTTATAGTTATCATCTCAGAAGGTCACTTTCTTTGTTGAAAACAAGTAGAATCAAGAAGAAACATGACCTTCTGAGAAAATAACTATTAGTCAAGTGACCATCTGACATATCAACCAGATCAACAACAACAACAACATACCCAGTGTAATCCCACAAGTAGGGTCTGGGGAGGGTAGAATGTACGTAGACCTTACCACTACCTCATAGAAGTAGGGTCATGTCCTCAGTGAGATTATTCCGCCATATCATGTTTAATCACCTCCCCCCAGTACTGTTTCGGTCTACCTCTACCCCTCTATGTATCTCCTAAAATCAACCTCTCGCACCTCCGAACAGGAGCATCGGTACTCTCAACACTCTGCCCCATACAGCAAGGATGGTCTAACCACTAATCTGTAAAACTTACCTTTGAGTTTAAGTGGTATCTTCTTATCACACAATACTCCAGAAGCAAGCCTCCATTTAGTTCATGCTGCCCAATGCGATGTGTGACATCATCATCGATATCGCCACTATTCTGGATGATGGACCCCAGATGCTTAAAGTTTTCCCTCTTGGGGATAGGTTGAGTGGCAAGCCTCACATCAAAGTTTTTCCGTAATGATCTCTTAAGGATGATGGACCCCAGATGCTTAAAGTTTTCCCTCTTGGAGATAGGTTGGGTGGCAAGCCTCACATCAACGTTTGCTTCATCCCTCTCAACATTGAATTTGCTCTCCAAGTATTTAGTTTTGGTCTTGCTCAATTTGAATCCTTTTGACTCCAAGGCGTGTCTCCAGACCTCCAACCTATCATTAACTCTAGTCCGCCTCTCATCAATCAATACTATGTCATTTGCAAATAGCATACACCATGGTACCTCCCCCTGGATAGATCACGTACCATCAACCCCTACCTCTAAATTGAACACAAGACGGAAGTATCAAACGTTTACTTTATTGCGACTCCATTCAACATCTATGGTGGAAGATGAACCAATGTGCAAGAGATTTTGACAAATAAAGGATACAATCATGAGTAAACTCTAGTAATATGGAAAGATCATGGTATAGAATGAACTACATTTGACCTGACTCCCTCCAAAAACCCGAGAATATGATTATAAAGACAAGGAATTATATACATATTATTACCAAGTATGTAAGGGCAGGCCTTCCAAGTTCCTGTTTTCTTCTTATTTGCAGGCTTATTCCGATAATCGACAGTTCCATCCTTGGTGTAGATATCTTCTTCCTCTGCCATGGCCTAACAAAGATGAAAAAAACGCAAAGTTCTTGATCGATCTGGTTTATGTCGAATCCAATAATAATCTAAACCTGAGGAACTCCAAAACTCAATTTAGATGGAGCCAAAAGATTGATCTATGGCTCCACTACTTTTTTTCCTTAGAGAAAATATTCTTTTAAGTTTCATTCACATAAACCAAATCATGTCACGTCGAGGTACTACAGGGAATAAAAAATAGTAAAAATTTGATTCAAATTATCGTAATTGATTAGTTGACACGTTGGTTAACTGCATTCAGATGCATGAGATGTATATTGACCAATGAAAAGACTAGATACATCTTGGGAAAATGTTGTGTTAGTTTGTTGGAAAATTAGTGGCTCATGTTTTACTTCCTTCTTCTATACTATCAATCAACCAATAGGAAAAAATTAAAAAAGAAAATAATTAAGAACAACTAACTCTCCTTGTAAATTTCACAACCAATTTGTCTTATTTGAGTTTGTTTATGTCATATTTGGTCAATTTCAAGAAAAATATCACTTTTAATATTTAATATTTTCTCCGAATATTTTTACGTATTTAGTATTGACTTAGCACATTCTTTAAGAAATAACAAATAGAATGATAATTTTACTATATCATTCAATGAATATGATAAGTTTAATGTACGGAAAAATCATGACTATAGTTAATAATAAGGATTATTTAGAAATTAAAAGATAAATTATCGCATAATTTTTTAAACTGAACAAGAAAAAATGAATATCTATTTTTGCACAGTGAACAAGTGAATAGAAGGAGTAACTTTTTGATATTTTTGATGTATGACTCGAATATTCCATTCGGACCATTTTACTTGTCATATTTATTTTCTTCACGTCTCTTAAGAAAACATTAACTTAAAAATGTAATTTGACTAAATTATTCTTATTTATCCTTAAATCTCAATTTAATACTACTTTTCCTTTCACCATATATTAATCTCTCACTCTACATTTATTGAATTAGAAATAAGGTGGAAACTACATACTTGATTAATTATATCTTGATTTTTTTAAAAATAACAACCATTTTAAATTATTTATTTTTAGTAAAGATGATAAATATTTAGAATCATAGAATTAAAAAAATTTCACTACTTTTTTAAATCTCATATTTAGTCAAACTAAAACACATAAAGTAAAACAGAAAAATTAAATCCACCATATTAATCATTTAATATTTTCATTATGACTCTTTAAATTCTATTTCTAGCATGTTTTACTAGTACTAATATAAATCAAAAAGGAAAAAAAAATAAACTAAGCAAACAAATAAACCACAAAAAAAGTGTGTGGGGGTGGGGGGATTCTAAGAGAAAAGAGTACAATAAATACTACTACTATATTTGTGTACCAATATATTTATTGAATTGATAAAAAAGACAAACAAAGAATTTAATTTTCTTCTCCTCTCTCTATTTCATTGAATTATTGTTTTACTTTTGTAGAAACAGATATTGATCAACAATAAAAATCGTTGAACTTCAAACTCGAATAGAAATCTCCTTTCACATGCCCTAATTCCTTTTTTTACTATCTTTTTACATGATCGTGATTCAAAAAATAAATTTTGAAAAGACTAAGAGTGTGTTTGGTATGATGAAAAATATTTTCTGCAAAATATTTTTCAAACTTGGTTGATCTAAATGTTTTTAAAAAATTTAAAAATGACTTCATTCCAAACAAAAAAAAGGGGAAAATATTTGTCAATTGACTTGTTTTCCGTAGAAACATTTTCTATGGAAAACACTTTTCTTCGTTCCAAACACACATGAAAGGAATTGTGGAATGGCTTGCGTTACTCAAACTCATAAAAAATATTGCACTACTTGTGTTGACCCTTCAAAAATATATGTTGTATATTTTTAATGAATTTGACATGCACCAATTGATTTTTTTAAAAAGTTCAAACAATATAAGAATACTTATAATAAAATACAGGCTAATATGAATCGACCAGAAGAATCAAAAGGATGTGAAAAAGAAACAAACCTGAAACCTTTTGTTGTTGTAAGAGGAATTCTTAGCAGAAGAAAAAGTTGTTCCTGGAATGAGAAATCCACAATTGGGAACTCAGTGATAGAAACACAAATTTATATTTATTGTGGAATTAGAAAATCCACAATAAATGATCCTTAATTTGTTTTCTTTTACTTTTTTAATTTTCTTAATGTAGGTGTAGAGAGAAAATGAATATATTTTTGAGTAATTTTTGTCCTTTAATGATGAAAGTTATGTTTAGTAAAAAAAACAAGTTGCAAATATTCTTTTATAAGAAAACAAATTTCTAAAATGAGAAAAATGAAAAGATTATAGTAAATGTGAAATATTAATCATCTAGTACTTTCATTACCCTATTAAGAATAAAGGTTTTCGTGAATTAGTGAGAAATTTGTGTTTTAGAGTATGATTTTTTTATCCATATCTTATCGAAATTGCTCACTAAAAAATACACCGTGAAAAATAGATTCGGACTAAAATAGTGAAAATTTTCCTAATTTTTCTGTATAATAACATTACGACTTTTTCTCTTCTCACTAATTCAATCAGAAAGTCTATAAAAATGATTTGGAGAATACTATTTAGGTTCGTTTTGTTTGGAATAACTTATTTCGAGATAAGTTATTTCACCATGTATATGTGATAACTTATTCCATCACTAATGTATAAATCGTGGGATAAATAATTTAAAAATTACCTAATATCTCCAATCAAATGCTGGATAAAATAATCTTACATTTTATCCCAAGATTATTATACCTTATACCTCATACCAAATGACTCCTTAATGCTAAGGATAAAATATGAAAAACATTTATCTTTTTTTTTTTAATATGTTAAAAATAAATGACATACACATATAAACAAATGGAGTTTAAATCTAAAAGGAAAAAAAATAAAATAAAACTAACAAAATAAATAAACCTGAGGAGCACAATAAATACTACTCTTATGTTTGTTCCCATTGGTTTCATTGGAAAAAACATTATTGAATTGATAAAAAAGACAAAAAAAAAGAGTAATTTTCTTTTCCTTTCTTTCTCTTTCATTAAATTATTCTTTTCCTTTCGCATAATATATTATGTCATCATATTTAATTTGATTTTAGCTGACAATTATAATTTTTAATTTTATTGGTACACAAATAGATATTTAACTATTCCAAAATCTGAACAAATAAATACTCAAATCTTACCTGATAAAATGCATGAAATATATTCAAATCACGCATGTCAGAAATAAAATCCAAGTATTTATTTATTTAAATTTTGAATAATTAAAATATCTATTTGTGCACTAACAAAATTTAAAATCACAATTATCAACTGAAATCAAATTAAAAGTTATATTTATATATTTACAATATATAAACATAGAGAAGAAAAGGTTGTTCCTGGAATTAAAAATTCACAACTGGGAACTCAGTGCCAGAAACACAAAGTTATATTTATGTTTTGTTATAAATGATCCTTAATTTGTTCTATATGTACTTTTACATACATATTTTAATGCATGAGTAGAGAAAAAATGATAAAAATTTGCCCCTTAAATATATTTTGAGTAATTTTTGTCCTTTAACAATGAAAGTCTCTAAATTTTCAACGGGGCCTTGAAAAATATATTTCAAATTTTTCATATTCGATAAGTTAAAATTTTAGAAAAATAAGCTTTTATATTGCTTTTAACATATCTCAGCTTCACTGAGGGGAGACTCAATATAATTGAAGGCCTAAAGCGAAATTTTGATTAGAGATATAAAATTCAAAAGATTGTATATGCATTTATTTAAAATATATTTTTCTTAAGATGCAAATTATTATTTAGTATGTTCTTTTATAAATTATTTCTTCAGTATTTTTTTAACTTATTAATTTTAAGTAAAATTTTATCAATTCAATGTTGAAAAATAATCTTTCATCGAGGCAATATCAATTCAATATACTTGTCTTTTTTCTTTTGGCCTTTCCTACTATTTTTTTTTTTTTTTGAAAAAAATAACTCCCCCTTTCTCATTCATCCATTCATAATTTGGTCCTTATTTTAATATGTTTGTCGTAATGTTTGAAAAGTTAATAAGCAATTGAAAAGAAGAATTTGAAATTCATTTTATTCGACATTTCTTGACTATTAGTTCATATTTTTGATAGAATATTATTGTAACTTTATCAAAAATTTGGAGGAGAGCATATAAGGAGTTCTGAAAAATTAAATGATATAAATATCAAGCGAAGAAAAATGTAAGAAGACAAAATAATATTTTTTTGATTTCTTTTATTTAAATGAGGTGAACAAGAATATACCCAGTGAAATTCCACAAGTGGGGTCTGGGGAGGGTAGAATGTACGCAAACCTTACTACTACTAAGTAGAGAGGCTGTTTCCCAGGGAACCCTCATCACAAAACTCATACGCAGAAAGGAATAGATATAACCAAAAGTTAAAAAAAAAACACATGACAATACGTAAATATGATATAATTACACATAAACAACAAAATAATGACAAATCATGCTAGAAAAAAAAACACTACTACTCAACCCTATTAGGCCCCTTGACTAGGAAATCACCTAACCCTGCTAACCAATTATCCTACTATTCTAATTCGTGACCTCCACTTCTTCCTATCTAGGGTCATGTCCTCAGTGAGACTAAGTTTCGCTATATCATGTCTAATCACCTCCCCCCAGTACTTCTTCGGTCTACCTCTACTCCTTTGTGTAGCTCCTAAAATCAACCTCTCGCACCTCCTGACAGGGGCATCGATACTCCTTCTCTGCACATGTCCAAACCATCGCAGTCTCGTATACAGCAAAGATGGTTTAACCACCAATCTGTAAAATAATACAATTATTTTTTCTTAAACATATTTTTTATTATAAATAAGTAATGTTTTTAATTAATTTTTTCTGTAAATAACTTACTCGTTTATTCTTGACAAAAATCTGGAGTCCTAGAGGCTTTTTTCAAAAGCATAAAGCCATCCATATGGAATACAGAAAATGAAAAAATAAATAAGTAATTCACATATTTTTTTATTTTTTAATTTTTTTTTAAAAAAACTCACTTATTTTTCATGAACATATTTTGTAAAAAGAATATTTTTCATTAAAAATAAAATTATTTTCCTCCAAACACACCATGCATGAGTGGAAATCTCCTTCCACAATTGGAAACTCCGTGACAGACACACAAAGTTATATTTCTGCCTTGTTAAAGATGATCTTAAATTTGTCCTTTATATTTAAATATAGGTTTAAAATATGGGCAAATTATAGAAATATCAGACTTTGTAGTATTAATTTTAAATAGTGTCAATCTTTTTTATAATTACCAAAAATCTCTCATTTTTTATGCTTTGACGATATGAAAAAAAAAAAAGACAGTGAGACATTTTGGAGAAATAGGTATATTTATTGCTGACGGCAAAAAAAAGAAAAAGTAATCTTTTTTATAATTACCAAAAATCTCTCATTTTTTATGCTTTGACGATATGAAAAAAAAAAAAGACAGTGAGACATTTTGGAGAAATAGGTATATTTAATGCTGACGGCTAAAAAAAGAAAAAGTTGCAGGTTAGTACAAAAATGAAATAATTACGATTTAACATTTCTTCGATTGCTTAAACAATTCTTTTATGCGAGCAAGAATGAGTTTGACAATACCAAAAAAAAAAAAGACAGTGATACATTTCGAAAAAATAGGTGCATTTAATCAATAGACAATAAGTAAAATTTATATTTTAAATGGTGATACGAACACAAATAAATATGAAACATTAATACAAATTATTAATACATTGTTCTATATTTTTATAAAAATATGAAATGATATAAAGTGAATATGTGCATATTAAATGCAAAGACTGATACAAATTTAAATATGTATATAAAAATGATATAAAGTGAATATGTGCATATTAAATGCAAAGACTGATACAAATTTAAATATGTATATAACAATGATATAAAGTGAACAACCTCATTTACAAAAAAAAAATTACACTATCCCTGTACATATATTTCTTATATTGTATCAGGATGATGTTGTATGATGATCATAACAACAATGATACAAAATTATAGCTCATATAGCAGCGATACAAACCCTTAAAGATGCACAAATATAAAATATTTCTTTAAGGCGCAATCTCCTTCAATTATGCATAACTCATTATACATAGTATATCACATGATTGATACAAAAAAAATATATAAATAATTATGATACAATATTCATATCAAATTGCTTTTATAAAAATACTCACTGATACATAAATAAAACACGATACCAAAAAGTTACTAATACTTCCATTAAAGTCTTGCAGCATCAGTTCCAAAAAGCAAGAACAGAGTTTTTGATACAGATTATATTGCAAACATTAATTATGACAAAAAATTCATATAAATACGTTTGTTCTATATTTTTATAAAAATATAAAATGATATAGACTGATACAAATCAAAATATGTATATAACAATGATATAAAGTGCACAGCCTCCTTTACAAAAGAAAAAAAATATTACACTATCCCTGTACATATATTTTTTATATTTATCAGGATGATACTATATGATGGACATAACAACAATGACATATAGCATTGGTACAAACCCTTAAAGATGCACAGATACAAAGTATCTCATTAAGGCACAATCTCCTACAATTATGCATAACTCATTAGACATAGTATATCACATGATTGATACAAAAAAAAATATAAATAATTGTGATACAACATTCATATTAAACTGTTTTAGTAAAAATAAACTCATTGATTCATAAATATATCATGATATAAAAGAGTTGCTACTACTTCCATTAAAATATTGCAGTATCAGTTCCAAAAAGCAAGAACAGAGTTTTGATACAGATCATATTGCAAACTAATTACGACAAAAAAATTTAAATAAATACAATGCAAAGTTTGAACCTTTAGCAATGATGGTCTGAGAGACAACGGTATCAATCTTTTTTTTTTTTGAAGGGGTTTCATCACTTCAGTATCAATCTTTTTTTTTTTGAAGTCTTTGTCTTCTTGTGTGCTGGAGCATTAGTTTTCGTAGACCTATTACTTTTAGAACCATCATCACCTAAATCCTCCAATGGTTTGTCGAGATCTTCAAGCAGGTGCCAATCTTCGCTTGGTTGAAGACCTTTCCGCTAACTAATATTGTTCGAATTTGGTAATGTATTACTATTGTCGTGAGAAGGTGAATGACTAGACTCCGTTGTAATAGAGACTAAAGTTCTTTAAAAGAAATTTTGCCAAAAAAATTAGGGTAAAAAGCTCAAAGGGGAAAGAGATAAAAGAGGGAAACGTTTGAAATTCTTTTAACTTGAAGAAATGAATTTCAAATACACTTTAAAACATATTTAATAACTTTTAAGTGATGGACTTGACCAATGAGACAGCTAGTAAATAGATATGATTAACTTGGTCATTTTATATGGTTTGTATCAGTAAGGATGAAAGAGAAGGTCAAAAAGGGAGATTTTTGTAATTTTTTCAGATGAAAGAGACTAGATGTAATTATGGATAGAAAAGTTGTTTATTCTTGTAATTTTTCCTTAAAATATTCTCTTAAATATATTTTGAGAAAATTTTTAAAATTAATATTTTTAATTTTATCAAATATTTTACGAATTCTATCAATTAAATTTATCATTAGTTTCAACTCATAAATAGTTCTCTTTTTTAGGCTTGACTAGATAGATAATTACATTCTAAAGTAGCTAGAGATAATGTTTTTGATAGACCCTCAATTCAAATAAAAAATAGTTCAAACACAGTATAAAGGGAAAAAAAAACTAAAATGATGAAAATCACAACAAAATACTATAAAGAAAATATAAAATGAAGTAAAAAGAGAGTAAAATTGAGGTTACCTTTGCCTAAAGGAAATAGGTTTCTCTAAAACCTGAATTATAATTCATCTTTTATTTTAAAAAAAAGTTAGTACATAAATATATAATTTTATACACCTCCCCTCATGTTTCATTTTATAGTAATTTATCATATTATTTATGGTATTAGCTTTTCTAAAATAAGAGGAAAAACAAGAACACCAAACAAGAAAGGAGAACAAATGGTGATGAAGAGTGTAATGTAGAGAATCTTATTTCATCTCCTCAAGTGTGCCTTTCACAATGATAAAGAATATCATTTTAGAGGATGTAGGCACCATCCCTTTATAATCTTAACCAAATACATTAATATGACGTTTAAGTAACATAATAATATGACGATTTGAAATTGGGTGTAATGACACTTACCTTAGATCTATTGAGACAAATTAGTCTAAACAAAAAATAACAAAATAACGAGGAAGATAAAACGAAAATACATTTGAAATATGAAAGGACAAGCATAAGGAACAAAAATCATAGTCTAACACTATTCTAAGACTAGTGTAACATGTGCAAACCTCTAGTTTAATTGAAATGAAGGAAAAACAGTACAAATCTAAATGTCATAATCTTCAAATAGAACATAATATAATGTAAAGTAGCCTCGAGAGTCCACTAAAGTACAAGCATGCTACCTCAAGGGTCTAGAAGCTCAGTCCAAAAGGTAAGGAAAAGATCAAGAGGTACCGGACTCAACACCTACACAAGTGTAGAAGCAAGGGTGAGTACCAACCTACACAATACCCAGAAAGAAGATCTAAACACATGTAGAGAATAAAGAATACAAGTACTCCTTCCAGCCCACCCACATACCTCCGAAATTGTAACCTAACAAGCATGAAAGCCAACATATACAATATATGAGAACATAGGTAGCCATCATATCACACGTGGAACAAATACTCACATTTAAAGCAATGAACGAAATGGGATGTCATGCAAGTAATATAATGCAATGTCAAATAATCATGATTAGGGGTGTACAAAAATCGAATCGATCGATAAATCAAACCGATATGTTATTGGGTTATTAGGTTATAGGATTTTTAATGATTTTGAAAAAAAAATTATTGGATTATCGGTTCGATATTGATTTTTATTATTAAATTATTGGGTAAACCAATAACCTAATAAGATTATAATAATTCACTATTTTACCCTTTCGTAAATATTAAATATTAGTAATTTAATAGTAATAGGGCACTAGTACTTTACCTATTTTAATCTTTATCATACTTAAGTGATTACTTACCAACTCTAGTATTTAGTCTTTAATCTTTACTTTTTCGTACTCCATCTGTTTTTATTAATGCAAATTTTCATTATCATCCTTATCGGGTAAACTGAAAATCGAACCTTTAAGGACTTAAAGCTGATAAATTGAAACCCGATAAAAATTATTTTATTGGCTTGTTATTGATTTATCATATTTAAAAATCAAAAATCGATAAACCGAACCGATAATGTGTAAAATTGAACCGAACCTCCCAATGCACACCCCTAATCATGATGCATGCATGTCCTATGATATACATCCGCTGATTTAATTAGACTGGAACCCATGGGAATCTCACATGGACCATGTATCCACTGAAACTATTTCTCTTCGGCATTTTCATCAAACTAGCAGGAATCATTTCCCTTCAAATTTTTATCAAATCTTGTCGGAACATTTTCCATCGGTATTTTCATCAAATCTTAGCCGAGATCATTTTTCTATGACTTTTTATCAAATCTTGCCAGAGCCATTTCCCTTCAGCATGTATCAAATAGTGGGATCAGACTCAATCAATAGCTCATCTCAACACAATAATAACTTCAAATAAGCATGAGAATATGTAAGGAATCCACATAATTCATATTGAATAATCAAGCAAATAATCTGATTGTTCTTTTAATACTAGAATTGTAACACCTCTCACGCGACTCGAAAAATGCTCTATAACATATTTCTTGAATATCTTATAATTCATGCGTCATTTCGCGAATCCTGTTTCATATTCTCGTTCACAAGGCAAAACTGCTTAGGAAAACGGCTACCTATAATATATAAGTTGACTGTGTCAAAAAATAATTTTTTTAATGAATTTGTGCAAACCAGTAGGGTCTGCGACAAGTCCGCATCGCGGACTCACCACGCCATAAGTCAAAATTTTCAAAAAAGTTTCTATTTCAGTTGAGGGCAATTGGGTAATAACCCAATGCCATATAAATGGGATTCTCTCATTATTTAGTCGTTTTCAAGTCTAAATCACACAAAAATTCTTTCAAAACCCTCTCTAGTCTTCACCAAATTCATCATCCAATTTCAAGGCTCTCAAGAATTTTCTTTGGATTTCAAAAATACAAGTGAAGCCCAAGGTTTTCCTCAAATTTTCTTCAAGAAATTTCAAGGCTTAAAGGCATGTGGGTTTGATTCTTGGTTTCCTTTCAACCAAGAAATCCTCTTCGAAAACTAAAATTTTGAATTACGAATTTTTAATCTTTAATTTATGGATAATTTGCATATAAATTGATATTTGTTTAGATTATGGTTATTCATGCATTCTTATGATTATTTAGAAATATTTATCAAGGTTTTATATGATTTAATTCAACTTTTACGAATTTGCATGATTTAACCTAATCTACACTTTCAAACTTGGAACTCTCTCATGGGTTAATATGATTTTGATCCTATATTGCTTAATTGATTATTTAAGCTTGCTTATGATTCAAATACATGATTTTAAGGTTATTATACAAACACCAAATATGAATTAAGTTGATTTATGAATTCCGGATATTGATCTTCCTAGTGAATTAAGTTGATTCATGAATTTTCGATATTGATCTTTATGGCATGAACTTGAGTATATGATTTTGAACATGGACAAGCTAAGAACTATAAGTTTGAATTGATATTGCGTGACTCAAGACCCACTCTGAATCATTCTGAATCTTTGTAATGGAGCTATTCTTAAGTACAAGTTAAATATGCTTGACAAGCTAAGACCTTCCGAATGAAGTTGACTTTTGATTTTGATTATGCATTGTCCATTTCCATAGAACTTGGACTTAGTATTGAATGAGTTAAGAATGGAGCTCGACCTAAGGGGTCTTATATAAAGCTTCTAACCTCGTAACTACGTGCCACCATAGGATACTTTTATTACGCCTTTTAGGCCTTCCGACTAGAGGATCCATCTAATATTTTCATTTTTGGAGTTTACCTTAGCAAGTAAGCTCACTCTTTGGCCGGTATAGAGTATAACATCAGTATTCCATATAGTAGCTCATATGATTTTGTCAGCTACGGTTTTATTCTCTCATCTATTTGCTTAGGTGTTTCCTTGTATTATCATGACGTTATTTTACGCTTTATTTTGAACTGATTATATTGTTAAAATATCTGGTACGTATTCTTTGTCATTATATTTACTTGTTGTATTGCATACCTACATACTTAGTACATTCTAAAATACCGCATTTGCCTACATGCTTATAATCATGTAGAGAAAGGTGATCCACCTTATCCTCCTCCTCGTGGCTAGGTTGATCGAGAAGACTCTGAGCTTTCGGTGAGTTTCCATTCACCGGGAATAGAGCCTTTATCGTCTAGCCTTACTTGATATATCGAACACTTTTAAGTATTTTCTTTTATGACTTATATTGAGGGGTCCAGACTTATATCTTTGACTCCATTTATTGTTTTTTATTTAGAGGTGTGTTTGGACTACTTCATTTTGATTATGTTTTGAACTATTAAGTTGAGCTTCCACATTTAGCTATGATTTGTCTCTTAGTCTCCTTCGCCATTTCATATGTCACTCGTTTATTATTCACTATTTGAACCTATGAAAGTGCATGTATGGTCTAAGGAGCTTGTTTGAGGACCTTCAGGTTCTCATTCGCCGTGTCACACCTAGGACCCCGATACGAATCATGACAAGAATCATCATCAAGTGTATCACACGGTAGTTACATCACATCGCTTATGGCTTATTCACAATTATCAAATTTCCTAGTCTACCAAATTGCGAAATAAGAAAACGGGTAGTGGTAGGGGAAACAAGGGTAGGAATATTTGTAAAGCAAAATATATCTATTGGAATGGAGCTGGCGTATAACTATAACTTTGTGTGGTATGGGGGAACAAACTGTTCGTTGTCTATGTGGAGCTTCAAACCATTCTATTTTTCTTTATGCCAAGTCTCAAGAATTCTAGGTAACTTAAGTTCCCTGTGAGTTGTTATATTTAGAATGCCTTTTGTAGCACTATTTTACTTATTCTTGTCTAGCTCTATCAAGAAGCAATAAGTCAATAATGCTAAGAGGGCATTCTAGATATAACAAATTCATAAGAAGCTCAATTTACCTTGAATCCTTAGATAAGGCACCCAGAAAAATAGAACAGTTTGCATCTCCCCACAGACAACGAACAACTGTACCCTCATACCACTCAAAACTATAGTTATACGTTAGCTCAATTTCAACAGATATATCTTGCTTTGCAAATATTCCTACCCTTGTTTCCCCTAATACTGTTCATTTCCTTGTTTCACAAATTTGGTAGGCTGTGAAATTCAGTAATACAAATGTTAGTACTATCAATCAACATCATTAATGCACTCACCACAATCTGTATCTTATTTCACTTTTCATCATTTTAACAATAGACGTATCAGTACTTACCATGAATGATTTATGAATCATGCAAGATTTCCCTTCTGGGTAGCATCAATGAGATAATTAGCACTCAGAGAAATTATGTATGTCTCCTTGAGCTGTGCACAAATCATATAAAGTTATAGTGGTGACCCGTAAATGCATTGATAACCATCTCTAATGTTGATAGATTACCATGAGCTATATAAGTCAGAGACCTTTTATTTGCCTCTTCAGATGATATCACTTCGCCATAGTATTCAATGACAAACTATCCAACCCAATAACGTAAAGAGAGAGGAACAATTGGTTAATAGTAATTGTGAATAAGCCATAAGCCCATAACTACAGTTTCTTCTCAGCTAAAAAACCCTACCAGCGCCCTTGTGTCCTGAACAACTTAATTTTTACATATTCACATTTCTAGCAAGCAAAACACTTCAAAACAATATATCTAAAAATATCTATGACACACTTGTCTCTTTCAAAACAATATACTTCAGCTTCTCTGCTACATAAACCACTAAGTCTAACCATGTTCAATCAAATAGTTGCAGAATATCAATCAAACCCAAATATCACATCTTACTAGAAAATCTTCTTGCCACAATCAAATCTTTAAACAAATGAGTCAGCATTTATAGTTGTAGAGAGCACATGACTCTCTCTTTTTTTTGGTGGCACAGCACATGACTCTCTAAGGTATCACATCTGCAATAATGAAAAATTTTGTTGCATGAACATAGCATTAAAATTTATGCAACTCAATTTTCACATATAATATAAATCTCTACAAAGCACAACATAAGGTGTTTTTAATAGCCAAAAGATTTTTTAATCAAAGATATGGAAGGAGAGGAAAGAGGGGAGAAAGTATTTTTTTCAATAATGGTAACTGTATATTCATACCAAAAAAACTCATTGATTAAAAGCTGATGGTGTGGGATACAACCCCAAATGACATACATCAAGATAAAAGTCTAAATATGAGGATTACAATTATCCTATGCAATCAATTAAACTATCCATTCCTCCCACTATATCATGTTTACACAAAAAAAAAAAAAAGGACTTAATACTTTTCATCTTGATCTTTTGGAAACAAGTACCTTTTCCACCATGACATCTTTGATTTCTATCTTTCCGTAATGTCCACCAAATACATGCTGGGATACTTCTCCACCAATCTTCTTGTGATCCTTTTCTCACCAATCCTTCCTAGCTTTTCAGCATATCAAAAGAGGTCCTAGGATCAATCATCTAATCCCATGTATATAAAAGAGCATGTTCCACAGATTTGCAGTTGTTTTGCAATGTATGTATTAAGGGATTATTAATCTCCGCTTCATGCTCAAACATAAAACACCTTGAGGCAATCTGAATACTACTTTTTTGTAGTACTTAATGTGTTAAACTGGATCTCCTGATCACCAACCAGATGAGGCAAGAGATCTTATAGGGTGGCTTACCCTTCCAAGTCAGTTTCTAGGGCCATTTAGTTGTCATCGTTTGGCTGAAATTCAATTTTCAGTAAAATGATTTCACGGTAAAAGACACCTTTAATCTAGCTTCCAAATAGGTAAATGAGAACCTACGAGAGTACCTGGGAAAGCATTTAGAATCTACATCAAATCTGTTACTCTATTTATTTCCCAATCATTTAGGGCCCTCCTACAAATCATGTTCCACCCTTGAGGATTCCATACCTTTGTCATATTATCCAATCTGTTGCAGTCTCAAGATGTGTAGGTATGGAAACGTAGTCTCAAGATGGGCCGCTATATCCCATAGCTCAATTTACCTTGAATCCTTAGATAAGGCAATCCAATCTGTTGCAGTCTCAAGATGTGTAGGTATGGAAACGTAGTCTCAAGATGGGCCGCTATATCCCATTTTACTACATTGTACCCCTTCTTCTCCTTGTTGCCTTGCCATAGAAAATATCTTCTTGCCTTGTTGATTTTCTTCTCTATGCTATCTGGTAGCGAGAATAGACTCATCATATAGGTAGGTTGGCCATCCATGATTGAATTTATAAAAGTCAATCTACCCTCAAAGACAGATACTAGCTTTTCCATCTTGCTAGTTTCTTCTGGATCCTTTCCAGAACCTCACTCCACACTTCTAGCTCTTCATTTTTTTACTGCAAGAGGCATTTGTAGATATGTAGTAGGAAGGGAGGCTACTTGACATCCTAGATTCTCAGGTAGGATCTGTGTATTAGGCACTTGGCTCACTGCATAGGGTCACCTTATTGGGAACCTCTCTATGATTGAAAAGAAAAACCTTCTGGATTACCATTGATTATGAGTGAAATTTTCATGATGGATATATATAATTTTGATCCAGTTAATTTATTTGTTGCCAAACACCATATCTCTAAGTACTTTAAGGATGAAAGCTCAATTCAAATGGTCATAGGCCTTCTCCATGTCTAGTTGCAAAACCCTCCTGGTATGGTTTGTTTCACCCTCGAGTCTACCAACTCATTTGCCAGTAGGGTTGCATCCATTATCTGTCTTCCCTTCAGGAATGCCGTATGGTGTTCTTCAACTAGAGTTTATGTTTCTTCAATTGAATTTATCTTTTCATCTACTTCATGAAGAAGACTGCTTCAATAACCAATGGGAGATTCTACTCAATGCTGTGTTTGAAAGAGACAAGTATTTACCCCTTATTTGGATGATTGTTACCAGTTGTATTGTGTTGTTAGTTTTATGTAATGTTTGTTTTGATGATTACTTAAAATCCATTATATTGTATCATTTGAATCCATCGTTAGGTAATAACGAAAAGACTCATTTTATGTAACGACCAATTTGTTGTGGTTGCAACTTTAATATATTCTTCTCATTTTGGACTTTATCTATTATTTCTTAATTTTGTTTTATCATTTACCCTATATTTTCATGGTAGCTCTAACATATACGCAACAATTTCTTGTAGGTTTATCATTTAAATTATGGATAAATAACATTATGAGAACAATACAATCTAAACATTGTATTCATTGAAATAATATAGTATAATACAATAGAACACAAGACAATACATAATAAAATAATGCATAACAACCATCCAAACAAAGTGTTAGATATTATTAGGTATATTGTTTTTAAGTGTTTTGCATCTAGAAATGTGAATATGCAAAAACTAAGTTGTACGGGACTAAAGGGCGTCACTAGGGTCTTTTAGCTGAGAAGAAATTGTAATTATGGGCTTATGGCTTATTCACAATTATTATTACCCAATTGCTCCTCTCTCTCTTTACATTATTAGAATGGACAGTTCGTCATTAGATACTGTGGCAAAGTGACATAATATGATGAAGCAACGAAAAGGTCTCTGGCTTATTGAGCTCATGGTAATATATCAACATTAGAGATGGTTATCAATGCATCTACGAGTTACCACTATAATTTCATATGGCTTGTGTAGAGCTCAAGGACGTGTACATAAATTCTCTGAATGCTAATTATTTCATTGATGCTACCTAGACGGCAAGTTTTGCAAGATTCATAAATCATTCATGGTAAGTGCTGAAACGTCAGTTGTTAAAATGATGAAAAGTGAAATAAGATACAGATTATGGTGAGTTCATTACCTAATGTTGATTGATAGTACTGACACTGTGTGTTCCTGAATTTCGCAGCCTACCAAATTGTGAAACAAGGAAATGGATAGTGTTAGGGGAAACAAGGTTAGGAATATTTGCAAAGCAAGATAATATCTATTGGAATGGAGCTGACATATAACTATAATTTTGAGTGGAATGGGGGTACAACTATTCGTTGTTTGTGTAGAGCTTCACACTTCTATTTCTTTGGATGCCAAGTCTCAAGGATTCAAGGTAACTTAAATTTCTTATGAATTGTTATATCTAGAATGCCCTCTGTAGCATTATCTGACTTATCGCTTCTTTATAGAATTAGACAAGAATAAATCAAATAATGCTACAAAGGACATTCTAGATATAACAATTCACAAGGAACTTATGTTACATTGAATCCGTGAAACTTGGCACCAAGAAAAATAAAGTAGTTTGCAGCTCCACGCAAACAACGAACAACTATACCCATACCACTCAAAATTATAGTTATATGTCAGCTCCATTCCAACAAATCTATCTTGCTTTGCAAAGATTCCTACTCTTGTTTCCCCTACACTATCCATTCCCTTGTTTCACAATTTGGTAGGCTGAAAAATTCAGGAACACACAGTGCAAGAACTATCAATCAATATCAGTTAATGAACTCACCACAATCTATTTCGTATTTCACTTTTCATCATTTTAATAACCGACTTTTGTACACTTACCATTAATGATTTCTGAATCTTGCAAAACCTCCCTTTTGGATAGCATCAATGAAATAATTAACACTCAGAGAAATTATGTATGTGTCCTTGAGCTCCGCACAAATCATATGAAATTATAGTGGTGACCTATAGATGCATTCATAAACATCTCTATGTTGATGGATACCATGAGATCCATAAGCCAAAGACCTTTTCTTTGTCTTCAGATGATATCACTTCGCCACAGTATTCAATGATGAAATGTCCAGCCTAATAACGTAAAGAGAGACAAACAATTGGTTAATAGTAATATCAAATAAGCCATACGCCCATAACTACAGTTTCTTCTCAGCTAGAAGACCATAGCAACACCCTTTTGTCCTGAACAACTTAGTTTTTGCATATTCACATTTCTAGCAAGCAAAACACTTCAAAATAATATACCTAATAATATCTAGAAGACACACTTGTCACTTTGAAATACGGCATTGAGTAGAATCTCCCATTACTTATTGAAGCAATCTCCTCCCTGAAGTAGATGAGAAGATAAATAAATTCAAGTGAATAAAAATTTCAACATGGAATGAACTCAGTGACAAGCATCAATTATTCGTTACTTTAATTTATAATGGAATAACTAGAAGGCGAACATTGGAGCAACGGTAAAATTGTCACCGTTTTCCTATAGGTCATCAATTCGAGTCGTGCAAGCAAACAGTAATGCTTGAATCTACATCACACCACTTGCAATATGGCCCTTCTACACACCGTGCTGTTCTTTTAGTTATAAAGGCATGACTAGGAGCAATTATGTCATACATTAACTACTTGGGACAAACCATGTTCAATCAAAAAGAGATACCTAGTTCCACAGCTTATCTGCTAGATAAACCACTAATTCCAACTATGTTCAATCAAATAGTTACATAATATCAATCAACTCCAAATATAACACCTTCCTAGAAAACCATCTTGCTACAATCAAATCTTTAAACAAATGAGTCACCATTTACAGTTATAGAGAGCACATGACCTCTCTAAGGTATCACATATGCAACAATGAAAAGCTTTGTTGCATGAACATAGCATGAAAGTGTATGCAGCTCAATTTCCTCATATAATATAAATCTCTACAAAACACAACATAAGGTGCTTTTTAACAACCAAAAGATATTTTTAATCAAAGGTATGAAAGGAGAGAAAAGAAGGAGAAAAAGTTTTTTTTTCAATAATGGAAATTGTATAGTCACACCAAAAAACCCATCAATTAAAAGTTGATGGGGGTAAGATCTACAACCTCAAAAGGCATAATCAAGATCAATATCTATGTATGAGGATTACAATTGTCCTTTGAAATCAACTGAACTATCTATTCCGCCCACTATATCATGTTTACACCAAAAATACAAGAGACTTTACTCTTCATCTTGATCTTCTGGAAACAACTAGCTTTCCAATCATGACATCTTTGATTTCTATCTTTTCATAATGTTCACCAAACACATGCTGGATACTTCTCCACGAATCTTCTTGTGATCATTTTCTCCCTAGTCCTTCCTACCTTTTCAGCATGTCAAAGGATGTCCTGGGATTGCCCGGTTTATCCCAAGTATATAAAAGAGCATATTCCATAGATTTGCAGTTGTTTTGCAATGTATGAATATGTGACTATTAATCTCTACTTCATGCTCACACATTAAACACCTTGAGCCAATCTGTATACCTCTTCTTTCTAGTACTTCATGTGTTAAACAGGCTCTCCTGATAACCAACCAGATGACGCAAGCGATCTTGTGGGGTGCCTTAACCTTCCAAGTTAGTTTCCAAGTCCATTTTATTGTTTTTGTTCGGCCAATACTCAATTTCCATTAAAATGATTTCACGGTAAAAAATAGGCAAATGAGAACCTACAAGAGTACCTAAGAAAGCATTTAGAATCTACAACAAATCTGCTAGTCTGTTTATTTGTCACTTATTTAAGTCCCTCCTAAAAATCAAGTTTCACCCTTGAGGACTCCATAGTTGTGTCACATTATCAAATCTGTAGCAGGCTCAAAATGCGTAGGCCTGCAAAAGTAATGTCTAGCTTCTCTTCCCTAATCCACCGTTCATTCCAGAAACTAGTCTTTATCCCATTCCTAATTCTGTACTCAATTTTTTATTGAAAGAGGACCGCGTCTTCTAATTGGTTTCCACACAGGGCATCCAAAAGTGCCAGTCACTTCCTCAGCAGTCCAGCTATTTTGCAGCCTATATTTCTGTGAAATTAATATATTGATATATCTTCACAACAAAATCTTAACCATATCTTCAGTAGACTTTCATTTTGTGCACCTAGCTTTTTTATGCCCAGCCTGCCCTGTTTTTGCTAAGGGCCACCATATCCCGTTTTAGGTTGTAACCCTTCTTCTCCTTGTTGCCCTGCCATAGGAAATATCTTCTTTCCTTTTCATTTTCTTCTCTATGTTACCTGGTAGAGGGAATAGACTCATCATATTGTTAGGTGGGCCATCCATGACTGATTGTATAAGAGTCTGTCTACCCCCAAAAGACAGATACCGGCTTTTCCATCTTGCTAGTTTCCTCTCACTCCTTTCGAGAACCTCACTCCACACTTCTAACTATTTGTTTTTAGCTCCAAGGGGCATTCCTAGATATTTAGTAGGAAGGGAGGCCACTTGACATCCTAGATTCTCAGGTAGGATCCACATACTTTTATGCAAGTTGATATGAAGTCCTTAAAATGCCCTCAATGATAGTCAGGAAAGATGAGACATCTCCGTAGTGTTTCCCATATTTCTATTAGCACAAAAACCTCTAGTCCAGCCATTCTCCCTTGCTTTCTTGATCATGAAACTACATCCCTCCATAGCTAAAATGAACAAAAAAGGTGACACAGGGCCACCTTGTCCAAAATCTCTATGACTGAAAAAAACCTTCTAGATTACCATTGATTAGGAGTGAAAATTTCAGGATGGATATACAAAATTTGATCCACTTAACCCATTTGTCCCCATATCTCTCAATACACTGAGTACAGCCAATTCAAATGGTCATAGGCCGTCTCTATGTCTAGTTTGCAAAACACTCCTGGTATGGTCTGTTTCACCCTCAAGTCCACCAACTCATTCGCCAGAAGGGTTGCATCCATTATCTGTCTGCCCTTCAGGAATGCCATTTGGTGTTCATCAACTAGAGTTTATCTTTCTTCACTTGAATTTATCTTTTCATCTACTCCACGGAGAAGACTGCTTCAATAACTAATGGGAGATTCTACTCAATGTCGTGTTTGAAAGAGACAAGTGTGTCATTTACCCCTTGATTGGATGGTTGTTACCCATTGTATTGTATTGTGTTGTTAGTTTAAATATAATGATTGTTTTTATTGTTACTTATAATCCATTGTATCATATTATTTAAATCCATTGTTAAGTAATAATGAAAAGATCTATTTATGTAACTACCGATTTGGTATGGTTGCATCGTTACTTTAATATCTTCTTCTCATTTTGAACTTCATCTATTACTTAATAATTTCATTTTATCAATTATCCTATCTTTTCATGGCAGCTCTACCCTATACCCTTCAATTTATTGTAGGTTTATCATTTAAAATTATGGATGAATCATATTATGTAACGATGAAAAACAATGCAATCTATTTGAACATTGTATTCGTAGAAATAATACAATACAATCCAATGCAATACAATACAATACATTATAAAATAATGCATAACAACCATCCAAACGAAGTGTTAGATATTTTTAGGTATACTGTTTTGAAGTGTTTTGCTTGCCAGAAATGTGAATTTGCAAAACATAAGTTGTTCAGGACTGAAGGGCATTGTTGGTGTCTTTTAGCTGAGAAGAAACTAAAGTTATGGGCTTATGGCTTATTCACAATTACTATTAACCAATTTTTCCTCTCTCTTTACGTTATTAGACTGGACAGTTCATCATTCCTCTTTAACTTCTATTCTAACGGACTGAATATCTTTTATAAGTACGTTATTAGACTGGACAGTTCATCATTGAATACAGTGGCGAAGTGATATCATCTAAAGAGGCAAAGAAAAGGCCTTTGGCTTATGGAGCTCATGGTAATCTATCGACATTATAGATGGTTATCAATGCATCTACGAGTCACCACTATAATTTTATATGGTTTGTAGAACTTAAGGACGCATACATAATTTCTTTGAATGCTAATTATTTCATTGATGCTACCCAGAAGAGAAGTCTTGCAAGATTCATAAATCATTCATGGTAAGTGTTGAAACATCAGTTGTTAAATTGATGAAAAGTGAAATAAGTTACACAATTTCTCTAACACTAACCATTTCCTTGTGTCACAATTCCGTAGACAGGGAAATTCAAGAATACGTAATGTCATTACTATCAATCAATATCAGTTGATTAACTGACCATAATTTGTATTATTATTTCACTTTTCATCATTTTAACAACTGACGTTTCAGCACTTACCATGAATGATTTATGAATCTTGCAAGACTTCCCTTCTGGTAGAATCAATGAAATAATTAGCACTCAGAGAAATTGTGTATGTCTCCTTGAGTTGTGCACAAATCGTATGAAGTTATAGTGGTGACCCGTAAATGCATTGATAACCATCTCTGATGTTGATAGATTACCATGAGCTCCATAAGCCAGAGACCTTTTCTTTGCCTCTTTAGATGAAATCACTTCGCGACAATATTCAATGATGAACTGTCCAGCCTAATAACATAAATAGAGAGGAACAATTGGTTAATAGTAATTGCGAATAAGCCATAAGCTCATAACTACAGATTCTTGACAGCTAAAAGACCCTAGCAACGCCATTCTGTCCTGAACAACTTAGTTTTTGCATATTCACATTTCTAGCAAGAAAAAACGCTTAAAAACAATATACCTAAAAATATCTAAATGACACACTTGTCTCTTTCAAAAATGGCATTGAGTAGAATTTCCCATTATTTATTGAAGCAATTTTTTTCATAAAGTGGATGAAAAGATAAATTCAAGTGAATAAAGATTTCAACTTGGAAAGAACTAAATGAAAAGCAGTAATTTTTCATTATTCTAATTAATAACGGAATAACTATAAGGGGAACCTTGGAGCAACGGTAAAATTGTCACCATTTTCCTATAGGTCATGGATTCGAGCCATGCAAGCAGATAGTAATGCTTGCATCTACATCACACCACTTGCGGTACAACCCTTCTACACACCGAACTATCCTTTGAGTTATGAAGGAATAACCAGGAGCAATTATGTCATACATTAACTACTTGGGACAAAACATGTCCAATCAAACAGAGATACCTAGTTCCCCAGCTTATCTGCTAGATAAACCACTAATTCCAACCATGTTCAATCAAATAGTTGCATAATATAAATCAAAATCCAAATATCACACCTTCCTAGAAAACCATCATGCCAAAACCAAATCTGTAAACAAATGAGTCACCATAGTTATAGAGAGCACATGACACCTTTAAGGTATCACATATGCAACAATGAAAAGCTCTGTTAGTATGAACATAACATGAACATTTACGCAGCTCAACTTCCACATATAATATAGATCTCTACAAAGAACAACATAAGGTGCTTTTAACATCCAAAAGATGTTTTTAATCAAAGGTATGAAAGGAGAGAGACGAAGGAGAAATTGTTTTTTTATAACGGTAATTGTATATTCAAACCAAAAAACCCATCAATTAAAAGTTGATAGGGTGGGATTTACAACCTCAAAGGGCATAATCATGATGGAAGTCTACATATGAGGATTACAATTGTCCTTTGAAATCAACTAAACTATCTATTCCTCCTACTATATCATGTTTACACAAAAAATACAAGAGACTTATACTCTTCATCTTGATCTTCTAGAAACAACTGTTTTTCCATCATGACATCTTTGATTTCAATCTTTCCATAATGTCCACCAAACACATGTGGGGATACTTATCCACCAATCTTGTTGTGATCATTTTGTCCCCAGTCCTTCCGAGATTTTCAGCATATCAAAGGATGTCCTGGGATCACCCAGCTTATCCCAAGTATTTAAAAGAGCATGTTCCATCATAGATTTGCAGTTGTTTTGCAATGTATGAATATGTGACTATTAATCTTTGTTTCATGCTCACACCGAAAACACCTTGAGCCAATATGCATACCTCTTCTTTGTAGTACTTTGTATGCTAAGCAGGCTCTCCTGATCACCAACCAGATGAAGCAATAACCTTCCAAGTCACTTTCCAGGGCCATTTTGTTGTCATTGTTCGGCTAAAATTCAATTTCCAGTAACATGACTTCACGGTAAAAGACCCCTTGTTATGGAGCTACCAAATTGACAATTGAGAACCTACAGTTACTCTGGGAAAGCATTTAGAATCTGGAGCAAATCTGCTACTCTGTTATTTCTCACTCGTTTAAGGCCCTCCTAAAAATCAAGTTCCACCCTTGAGGATTCCATAATTGTGTCACATTATCAAATCTTTTGCAGGCTCAAGATGTGTAGATCTGGAAAAGTATATCCAGCTTCTCTTCCCCAATGAACAGTTCAATCCAGAAACTTATCTTTTCCCATTCTTAATTTTGTATTTCAATTTTTTATTGAAAGAGGGCCACAGTCTTCTAATTGTTTTCCACACAGAGCATCCAAAAGTGTCAGTTACATCCTCAGTAGTCCAGCTACTCTGAAGCTAACATTACTATGAAATGAATCTCTTTCATATTGCCATATCTTCACAACAGATCTCCATAGCCATTTCTTCAGAAGACTTTCATTTTGTGCACTAAAGCTTCTTTATGCCCAATCCACCCTGTCTTTCACTAAGGGTCACCATATCCCATTTTACTAGGCTGTACCCCTTCTTCTCCTTGTTGCTCTGCCATAGGAAATATCTTCTTGACTTGTTGATTTTCCTCTCTATGCTACCTGGTAGAGGGAATAGACTCATCATGTAGGTAGGTTGGCTATCCATGAAATATTTTGTAAGAGTCGGTCTACACCCTAAAGACAAATACTGGCTTTTCCATCTTGCTAGTTTCCTCTCACTCCTTTCCAAAACCTCACTCCACAGTTTTAGCTCTTTATTTTTTGTTCCAAGGGGCATTCCTAGATATTTAGTGGGAAGGGAGGCCACTTGACATCCTAGATTCTCACGTAGGGTCCGCATATTAGGCATTTGGTTCACTGGATAGAGCCAACTTTTATGCAAGTTGATATGAAGTCCTGAAATGCCCTCAACGATAGTTAGGAAAGATGACATATCTCCGTAGTGTTGCCCATATTTCTATTAGCACAAAAACCTCTAATCCATACATTCTCCCTTGCTTTCCTAATCACGAAACTTCATCCCTCCAAAGATAAAATGAACAAAAAAGGTGACAAAGGCGTCGCCTTGTTGGAAACCTCTCTATGATTGAAAAAAACTTTTGGATAACCATTGATTATGAGTGGAAATTTCATGATGGGTATATCAAATTTAATCCAGTTAACCCATTTGTCGCCAGACCCCATATCTCTCAATACTTTGAGGAAAGCCCAATTCAAATGGTCATAGGCCTTCTCTATGTCTAGCTTCCAATACACTCCTGGTATGGTCTGTTTCACCCTCGAGTCCACCAAGTCATTCACCAGAAGGGTTGAATCCAGTATTTGTCTGCCCTTCAGAAATGCCATTTGGTGTTCATCGACTAGAGTTTATCTTTCTTCACTTGAATTTATCTTATCTACTCCACAGAGGAGACTGCTTCAATAACTAATGGGAGATTCTACTCAATGTCGTGTTTGAAAGAGCTAAGTGTGTCATTTACTCCTGTTTGGATGCTTGTTACCTTTTGCATTGTATTGTGTTGTTAGTTTGAATACAATGTTACTTAAAATCCACTGTATCATATTGTTTAATTCCATTATTAGGTAATAACGAAAAAACTCATTTTATGTAATGGCCGACTTGGTGTGAATCGTTACTTTAATATCTTCTTCTCATTTTTTACTTTATCTATTATTTAATTATTTTATTTTATCATTTATCCTATCTTTTCATGGTAGCTCTAACACATACCCTATAATTTCTTATAGGTTTACCATTTAAATTATGGATGATTGAAATGATGCAACGATGGAGAACAATACAATCTATCTAAACATTGTATTCATTAAAATAATATAGTACAATTTAACAAACACAACACAATATATTATAAAATAATGCATAACAACCATCCAAACGAAGTGTTCGATATTTTTAGGTATACTGTTTTGAAGTATTTTGCTTCTAAAAATGTGAATATGCAAAAACTAAGTTGTTCGGGATTGAAGGACGTTGCTGGGGTCTTTTAGCTAAGAAGAAACTGTAGTTATGGGCTTATGGCTTATTCACAATTACTATTTACCAATTGTTCCCTTCTCTTTACGTAATTGGGTTGGACAGTTCATCATTGAATACTATGGAGAAGTGATATCATCTGAAGAGGCAAAGAAAAGGCCTTTGACTTATGGAGCTCATGGTAATCGATCGACTTTAGAGCCGGTTATCAATGCATCTAGGGGTCACCACTATAATTTCATGTGGTTTGTGCAGAGCTCAAGGACGCGTACATAATTTCTCTGAATGCTAATTATTTCATTGATGCTACCCACAAGGAAAGTCGTGCAAGATTTATAAATCATTCATGGTAAGTGCTAAAACGTAAGTTGTTATAATGATGAAAAGTGAAATAAGAGACGGATTGTGGTGAGTTCATTAACTAATGTTGATTGATAATACTAACACTGTGTCTTACTGTATTCCCCAGCCTACCAAATGGTGAAATAAGGAAATAGATAGTGTTGGGGGAAACAAGGGTAGGAATATTTGCAAAGCAAGATATATCCATTAGAATGGAGCTGATGTATAACGATGATTTTGAGTGGTATGAGGGTACAATTGTTCGTTGTTTGTGTGGAGCTGCAAACTGTTCTATTTTTCTAGGTGCCAAGTTTCAAGGATTCAAGGTAACTTATGTTTCTTGTGAACTGTTATATCTAAAATGTCCTCTCTAGCATTATTTGACTTATTGCTTCTTTACAGAGTTAGAAAAGAATATGTCAAATAATGCTACAAATGGCATTTTTATAATTCACAAGGAACTTAAGTTACCTTGAATCCTTGAGACTTGGCACCCAACAAATAGAATAGTTTGCAACTCCACACAGACAGAACAATTGCACCCCCCATACCACTCAATATTATAGTTATATGTCAACTCCATTCCAATAGATATATCTTGCTTTGCAATTATACCTACCCTTGCTTTCTCTAACACTATCCATTTCCTCGTTTCACAATTTGGTAGGCAGGGAAATTCAGCAATACACAATGTCAATACTATCAATCAACATCAGTTAATGAACTCACCACAATCTATCTCTTATTTCACTTTTAATCATTTTAACAACTGACGTTTCAGCACTTACCATGAACGATTTATGAATCATGCAAGACTTCCCTTTTGGGTAGCATCAGTGAAATAATTAGCATTCAGAGAAATTATGTATGTGTCCTTGAGCTTTGCACAAATCACATGAAATTATAGTGGTGACCCGTAAATGCATTGATAACCATCTCTAATATTGATAGATTACAATGAGCTACATAAGCCAGAGACCTTTTCTTTGCCTCTGATGATATAACTTCACCACAATATTCAATGATTAATTGTCCAGCCTAATAACGTAATGAGAGAGGAACAATTGGTTAAAAATAATTGTGAATAAGCCAAAAGCCCATACCTACAGTTTCTTGTCAGCTAAAAGACTCCAACAACGCCCTTCTGTCCTGAACAACTTAGTTTTTGCATATTCACATTTCTAGCAAGTAAAACACTTCAAAACAATCTACCTAAAAATATCTAAATGAACATTTGTCTCTTTCAAACACGCGTAAAGTAGAATCTCCCATTACTTATTAAAGTAGTCTCCTTTGTGAAGTAGATGAAAAGATAAATTCAAGTGAATAAAGATTTCAACATTGAAAGAATTAAATGACAAGAAGCAATTTTTCATTATTTCAATTTAATTTATAACGGATAACTAGAAAGGAACCTTGGAGCAATAGTAAAATTATCTCCATGCAAACTATAGGTCATGGATTCGAGCCGTGCAAGCAGACAGTAATACTTGGATCTACATCATACCATTTGCGGTGCAGCCCTTTTATACACCAGACTGTCCTTTTAGTTTTGAAGGAATAACTAGGAGAAATTATGTGATACATTACCTGCTTGGGGCAAACCATGTTCAATCAAATACTTACATAATATCAATCAAACCCAAATATCACATCATCCCAGAAACCTTCTAGCCACAACCAAATCTTTAAACCAATAAGTCGCCATTTAAAATTATAGAGAGCACATGACCTCTCTAAGGTATCACATATGCAACAATAGAAAGCTTTGTTGCATGAACATAGCATGAAAATTTATGTAGCTCAATAATATAAATCTCTATAAAGCATAACACTAGGTGCTTTTAACAGCCAAAGATGTTTTTAATCAAAGGTGTGAAAGGAGAGAAAATATAACAACATAAATATATTATGAAATAATGCATAACAACCATCCAAACGAAGTGTTAGATATTTTTAGGTGTATTGTTTTGAAGTGTTTTTCTTGCTAGAAATGTGAATATGCAAAAATTAAGTTGTTCAGGACAGAAGAACGTTGCAGGGGTCTTTTAGCTGAGAAGAAACGTTATGGGCTTATGGCATATTCACAATTACTATTAACCAATTGTTCCTCTCTTTACGTTATTAGGCTAGACATTTCATCATTGAATATTGTGGCAAAGTGATGTCATCTGAAGAGGCAAAGGAAAGGAGGTCTTATGGAGCTCATGATAATCTATCGACATTAGAGCTAGTTATGAATGCATTACAATTTCGTATGGTTTGTGCAGAGCTCAAGGACGCGTACATAATTTCTCAAGGACGCGTATATTCAATATAGAACATATACCATTCCCAGACCCCACTTGTGGGATTCTACTGGGTATGTTGTTGTTGTATTGCACCATTGCAAATGAGGAGTTTTAAAATGGGTTGGGATTGGAAAATTAAATTGGGCTCAATTGAAGATCATTTTCAATTAGGTTAAGGCTTGAATATGTTGAGATTGACCCAAAAATAAATTATCTTGAGTCCAACCCATAAAACTTTGGAAGGATTAGGCGGGTACCTATATTTGGCTCGTTTTGACAACCCTTATATGCATCTGAACACGAGATAAGTGTTAGGGTTGTAAAATTGTTCTTTTAACCTTCGTAGCCTCTTTAGCATATGGTGAAAAAGAATAACAATGAATAAGGAAAAAACAAAGATGGAGAAGAAAAGTTCGAGGAAGAAAAATCAAAATCAGATGTGCCACATGAAGGCATTGTTGACTATTTTGGTATGATTTTACTTGTTTAATTTTGGATTTTGAACACACACCCATTTTTGCACATGATATATCTGGATGTGTTTTGATGAATTAGATCTCTACACTTATCTTGCTTTCTTTATTTAGCATTTTTTACTTGGTTTAGAGATTATTTTTCCATTTACGTCTTGGACGTCTCGGCGACGCGTCCCTTGGGTGGAACGGGATTTTATCTAAAGCTTGTTGTCCGTGCATGATGTAATTATTCATTTCAAATGCGCTCTAGTTCACATATGCATCGCTTGAATTGATGTTGTTATTTTTATAACATACCCCTATCAAGGATATGAGGCGTTGGCTTGACTATGAATATTTTAAGACATAAATTTAAGAAATTGAGAAAACAATTTTGGATGATGTTATGGTTTTTTGTTGAGTACTAATATGGAGTTTGTATTTAGGGACAAAAAAGATGCATCTTGGAAAGTGGGCAATTTCATCACTTTTTTACAAGTCATATTGAGTCAGCACATGGTATAAATTACTCTACTTCGTTCTTGCCATTGTAACATACTGGTTGAAATTTGTAGTTCATCAACTGTTGATTTTCCTCAACAAAGTTAAGTTTGTTTTCTGAACAAAACTGGGCTTGTTGATAAATGTGGATGAAAAATGTAAGTCAGTTTGCCACACTTTCGGACTATATTGACTGCTTGCAGCAACAAAGAGTTATAGCCTTAAGTGTACACTTCCAGACCCATCTTAGTGTTGTCGTGTTTGTTAATAAACTTAACTTATCGAAAAAAACAAGTGCTCTTATGAATATCCTAGTAGTTTGGAAGGTTAATACTATAGTGTGCATTCCTTATTATCGAGTTACTTTAGTTTCCCTTCCATCAAAATATGGACGCTCACATTAGTGACAAGGTTTGTGTAAACAATGACTTATTTGATTTATTATTCTATTATTGTCAATCATATATTTGTAAAGATAACACTGTCTAGTAATGTTTATGGAAACGGTATATATGATTGAGTGAAATGCTCTTATATTTGAGCCGGTATGTATGGAAATGTGTTGTAAATGGATTGAGTTGTGGAGTATACGTTGTATATGGCTGGTTGTGCTCTGTGTATGTGTGTATATATATGATGATATGCGATGGTGACTGTTGTAATTGAGGGCTGTGGTAGCTATAGCTGCTATATTTGCTGAGTTCTGGCACTGTCAGACAATGAGAGGTCCTAATAAGGGATAGATTGGGCTGAGAATATGCGACAGGTATGTACACTGAACTTGACTTTTGCTTGTATTATGTGTGGCCTGAGGCTACTAAAATATACTAGCTTATGAGGTTGACAAGTGATACATGCTACCTTGTGCACTGGTTCTAGATATAGTATCTATATCTGATTCTAGGGGATCTGGTTGGTTGGGATATCTATGATACGACGGTGGCTATCTATATACGTTCTGAGTACCTGTGGCTGCCTAGACTGTGGTATAACCGTCGGCCAGACGTGATTCTGTATGGCTTGTGACTTATATGCTTTATATACAACTATTTTCCTGTATACTTGTTACACCTACTGATAAATGGGGGAATCATGCGATATTCTGGAAAATGTTGTAGTTGTGCTTCGGATTGGGCCTTGCGACCCTTGATACGAGATACGTTGCCATTGAATCTCTGATAGGCTAGAAATAAGGATACAACCCCGGCAGGGAGACGTATGTCATATCCTACGGGGTCCACTGGGTTATCTGTGATGGAGATATGCCGACTGTGAGGCTGTTTATTGGTTATCTGGCATACTGTGGCCCGATTATGGTATAGCTACGACTCTGTTAGGCTTGACTATTTGAGATACGTGTCATATAGCTGTGATTACCCATGCTTCACTCTAATTACCCGTGGTTGGCTGGACTGTGGCGTACTTGGCCTTGTTAGGCATGATTCTACATTGATTTGTATGTACATATATATACACACACACACACACTCCTGTATATTGTTGTTAGTCGTTGTTCACAGGTTCTTCTTACCTGAGACTGGGGTTACCTGTTATTATCTCAGGTTGGTGATGGTTATAGTTAGTTGGGTTATATGACTACTGTCTTGAGGCACGATATGGCTTTAGAGACTCAGATTCTGATAGACTGGTTGAGTGGAAGATTGTTCCTATGCCTCGAGTCCTGGATGATGATCCCTAGGCTTCGAGACCCGGTGGCCACATCCAAGAGTTTGAGTCATGGGTGACGCTCCCTGCAGTCCGAGTCCCGGTGGCCACGTTCATGAGTTCCGAGTCACAGATGTTGATTCTGAGGGTCGAGCACCTGTTGGTACTTGGGGTCGGGGACCCTGTCAGTTACATTTAGGGTCTGAGACCTTATTGATTATGTTAGGGGGATTCTTTCTCCTGCGGGGGATGCGCCCCATCATTATTTATGTATTTTGAGGTGCCAGGGTCGGTTGTCATGGCCTGACACGATACGATACTTTGAGGTCGAGGACCCGGTTAAGATATAGTACTTCGAGTTGAGGACCCAGCTGATTACCCGTGGATCCACACACCTATTCACACCCCAATTGTGTGTGGGTGTACCATCTGGGCTTACAGGGGCTCAGGGGGCGTTCAAGCTTAATCCTTAGGGCCTTACACCCACATACAGCTCGACCTCGTGATCGTGCGATATTGAGAGTTGGGTTCTGTGGTGATTCTGTTGGGTTCCGTGGTGATTCTGTCAGTTAGATTGTGCATAGGCGTACCTTCTGGGCTTATGGGGGCCAGTTGGTGTACAGGCATAGATATTAGGGCCTTACACCCGCATAAAACACTATGTCCCAATTCGGTGACAGTTGTGGTATGGGCCTACTCAATTTCCATCGGTCGGTATCATTGCACATCACTTGGTTGGTTCACTCAAGGTTCAGTGATTCTCCATACATGCTTACTCCTTGACTTGGGTTTAGATTTGCTAGCTTTACTGCAATTTCTACATTTGGACAGACTATATTTACTATATTTCACTCAATCGGCCGATGTTGCCTACTGGGTGCCTTATGACCAGAACCGAGTCGTGACACTGTATAACTAATGCAACCTCTCTACTTATATTATAACTGATTTTCCATTACAGTATGCCTATTTATATCTAGTAATAAGATGAATTGGCTCCTTTTTCTTTATTGAAGGTCCAACTACCAGAAGGAGTAACACCATTTGTTCATATTACTTAAAATGAGCTTTTAGGGCGAAAGTGAACTCAAATCCTTTCCTTGTTTCTTATGATGAAGATCTCCTTACTAGTTAGCTACATTCGTTCTTTTGATAATCCTTAAACTCAAGCTTATTTTCATATACTTGCTACTTAGACTTCTGAATTATTGAAGAATTATAAATGCTTAGACTACTAAATTATTGTGCCATTGTTTACCATTATTAGAAGCTCCCTATGCTAGATTGATGTGAAGCTTTTGATGTCTTAGTGGTTGGATAGAGAGGAAATGCTTAACATAATAGTCAGAGTTCTACATTGGTATGAAGAGTTCCATGATGCGCAATAGAAAAGGCATGGAAAGTTGACAAGACAACAAACTGGATACATCATGTGGAAGTTTGCACAATAAGATGGTTTAAAGCTAGTTTTAGAAATGGGTTATGGTAGAATAGTTTAATGAATAGTTATAGCAATGCCTTTTGATGGGTTCTTGGTTGAATAGTTTCAGGACCACATAAAAAGTTTTTTCACAATTAGCATCTTTTTCCTTTTTGTTCCTTTTTTTTAATTTTTTTTTTTATATAAGCATCAACCAGAAATGCAAAGTTGATACAGTTGGGACTCGATCCTAGGTTGTCATTCGAATGAGCGAATCTTGAGCATACCTACATAACTAGTTTGCCCTTTTGACTTCTGTAAAAGTATTTTCTAGCTCCAAAGAAGTGTTTTTATAAAATTTATACACCAATCCAAACTAATAAGGTGAAAACATCACTCAAGTGCTAATGAAATCATATTGACAACAATGAGAAGATACGAAATAACACTAGGAAAGGTAATAGCATGAATGTTTGAGCTTATCGTACAACAACAACATACCCGGTCAAATCCCACAAAGTGGGGTTTGGGGAGAATAGAGTATACGCAGACATTACCACTATCTCATGGAGGTAGAAAAGCTATTTTCCAGAGACCCTCCCCTCAGTGAATCAAACTAAGGTAAAAGAAGAAGAAAAATACCAAAAGCATAAGATAGAAATAATAACTAAATAATGAGATGATCGAAATGCACTAAGCAACATATGGCAAGAACAATAAGCGCATTTCTAGTCTTATGACAAACACTAAACCTCCACACAGCAAGACAACATTCTAACTCTGCTAGCCTTCTATCCTAACACATGACCGCCACTTCTTTCTATATAAAGACATGTCCTCGATAATATAAAGTTGTGTTATATCATGTTTAATCAGCTCTCCCCAATATTTTTTCGACCTAACCCTACCCCTTCGCATGCCCCCAACATTTAACCTCTCGAGCCTCCTGTGTACATGCCTAAACCATCTTAGTCTCGCTTCCCTCATCTTGTCCTTCACCGAAGCCACTCCTACTTTCTCCTAAGTAACCTTATTTCTAATCTTTTCACTCTTATTACACCCACACATCCATCTCAATATCCTCATCTCCGCAACATGCATCTTCTAAATATGTGAGGTCTTGAGTAGGCAGCACTCAACATCATATAACAAGGACAGTCTAACTATCACGTTGTAGAAATTACCTTTAAGTTTAGATGGTAACTTCTTATCACACCAAACTCCAAAGGCAAGCTCCCATCTCACCTAAGCTGCCCCAATGTAATGAGTGACATCATCATCAATGTCCCCACTACCATGAATGACCGACCCATGATATTTAAAACTTTCTCTCTAGGGAATAGTCTGTGTGCCAAGCCTCACATCCACATATGCTTCATCCAATGCAACATAGAATTTGCACTCCAAATATTCTGTTTTGATCTCGCTCAATCTAAGCCTTTGAACTCCAAAGTTTGCCTCCAAATCTCCAACCTATGATTAACTCTATCCCGAGTCTTATCAAGTAGTACTATGTCATACACAAATAACATACGCCATGGAGTCTCCTCATGAACAAACTGTGTCAACTCATCCATCACCAAGGCAAATAGGAAAGGACTAAGCAATGATCCTTAATGTAGTCTGATCCCAGTTGGAAAGTGCTCCGATTCTCCTCCCACCATTCTAATCCGAGTCTTAGATCCATTATACATGTCCCTTATTGCCCTGATATAAACTACTCTTTTGCCTCCATACACCTACGGAGGATATCCGTCGAAATTTTGTCATAGGTCTTATCAAGATCTAAGTTGCTTGGACTCAAGTGCGGGTGTCCGATACGGGTGCGGATCTAGAGGTCGGATCCTTCATGATCTAATTTTTAAGATTCAGGATATGGATCCATGTATAGATACGGGTGCGGGAATTCGCCTAAAAATAATCAACATATCTAAGAATAGAGCGATAAAACCTAAATTATGAGATATTATATGGAGAATTTGAAGAGAATCCTAGAAGGAGATTAAAAGAAAAATGTGTGACAGAAATTTCTATATAAAAGGTATTCCATTTTCTTCAATTTCACCTTAACGTTTGTATTAATTACAAATACAAAAATCATTAAAACCGTCCAAACTCTCCCCATTGATTTTGGTCAAAGTATCCAAAATTGATTGACCAAATCGGACACGGATCCCACACCCACGTCGTGTCGACACGGGTACGGCACCAAAAGTGAAGAGTCCGAGCAACTTAGCTCAAGATCAATAAACGTCATATGTAGGTCCCTCTTTCTTGCCTATATTCTCTACTAGTCGTTGCAAAAGATGGATTGCTTCAATAGTCGATCTTCCTGGAACAAATCCATATTGGTTCTCGAAAGTGGACACCTCTTTTCTCACCCTTATCTTCACCATTCTTTCCCAGACTTTCATGATATGACTTAGCAATTTGATACCCTGTAATTGCTATAGCTTTGGACAACACCCCTTGCTCTTGTACAAGGGGACCAACGTACTCCACCTCTATTCTAGGGCATTTTAATAGTCTTAAAATAGCATTAAATAACCTAGTCAACCACTCCATATCCGCCTTGTCAGTGCACTTCCAAAATTCCACTAAAATCTCATCGGGTCTGGTCGCTCTTTCCCCTACTCATCCTACTAATAGCACTCTAACCTCCTCAACCCAAAAACACCTATAATATCCAAAATGATGAAGTCTTTCAGAGTACGCCAAATCATCCAACACAATGTCTCTGCCCCTTCTTCGTTTAAGAGTTTGTGGAAGTATATTTTCCACCTTTGCTTAATAGAGGTCTCATCCACCAATACCCTGCCATCCTCATCCTTGATGCACTTAACTTGATCCAAGTCACGAGCTTATCTATCTACCGCTTTCGTGAGGCTATATAATTTTTTGTCCCCAAGCTCAACATACAATCATTCAAAAGCGGCTATCCTAGCGGCTGAGATTGCGGACTTCACCTCTATCTTTGTCGACTTATAGATTATCTTAAGCATCTGCTTCTCTTTCTCATTCTCACACTCTCGCCACTTAGTTAAGCAACCTTCGTTGCGTCCACTTTGCCTTGGACTTCTTCATTCCACCAACAATCTCCTTTACGACCACCGAAGTTTCCTTTCAATATCCCTAGAACCTCTGTAGTTGTTTCTCTAATGCACGAGCCATCATATTCCTCATGTTGTTCACATCCCTGTTACTACTCCAAACCCTAATACCAATCAACTTTTCCCCATCTCCCATGGAAGGGTTGCGGTCAGGCCACCCCATCTAATCCTCGGTCAATCATAAAGAGTCTTGTTTCTGCTATCCATCTTAATCTCCAAGTCCATCATTAAAAGCCTATGTTGGGCAGTAAGATTCTCACTCAGGACAAGAATACTAAAAGATCTCCCCCAAAGAAAGATAATGTTAAGATTCTTTTCCCAGGAAAGTCATAGCAATTGTGCACTACAAAATAAAAGCGCTTATTTGTATAAACATGGAGAGAAATCTTCTCATAAGAAAGGTAACGCGAACACAAGTGTCCAGGATTTCATCAGTTTAGCTTGAAGTGGAAGCAGAAATGAAATAAAAAGTTGCTTTAACAAGACCGAAAATACAATGCTCAGAGGAGAAGAGAGACTCACAGCCTGATATTAATACCCAAACAAAAAAAAAAAAAAGAAAAACAGACCTTTTGAAACAGTGAGCAAAGATTCAATGATCAACATTCAACAGAGGTACTTATAATTGGACAAGATCCCATAAAGAAAAGACCAAAGTTGTGTGTTCAGATTGATTATACCTGTGCTCAAAGTTGGAAGTATTATTGGGTGGAAAGAAGAGCTTGTTAAGAAGATGTGCGAAGAAACAGGGGTGAAGATTCGTGTTCTTGATGTCCCTGCTTCTTCTCCTGATCGTGTTGTAAGTTTACCCTTTCTTGGAATGTAGATGATCTTTTTATACACATTTTATGTGATTCATGTTGATTTTGAAGGTTTGGATTTTGATTTTTGTGTTGAGGTTTTGTTTCATTACTAGTTAGGGGTGGAGGAGGGTTCAACTGAATCCCCTTTGTCAAAAAATTCTATTGTGCAAATAAGATGAAAAAAGAGTTTTTTTTTTCTTGGATATAGAAATGTATACTCCCTCCGTCCCTGTCACGTTTAGGATTTTGAGAATCAACCATATTTTTCTTTGATTGAAATTTCTTTACATGCCATTTAAATATTTGAAGTTGTGATTTATTGTACTTCTTATGGAGTTTTCAAATATATATATATTTTTATTTGGAAAAATAAAACTTAGAGGCTTTTATGTCTGAATTCACAGCCAAAGTTAATTAGTTTGAATATCTAAAATCCAATTGTTCCGCGTAAATTGGAACATAGGGAATGTATAAGTTTTTGAATTCCCTTGACATTAGGGAAGATTCTAGTGTAATGACGAAGGTGATTCGGAAATTGCTTTAGATCACCTATTCAAATTCAAGTTGCAACTTTGCATATGTTTGAATCTCCTTACGAGGACTCCTTGGTCCGCCACTTTCACTGATATAGTAATACACTCGTTAAATGAATATCTTAAACTACTAAATTGGAAGAGAGGAAGTATAGCCCCAGATTGGATGTAGCAGTTGACTAGACATCTAGGGGTAAAACATTGTATCAGTGTCGACTAAATTGATGTTATCGGGAACTTGCATAGTTCAGGGAAGGGAAGGTTTGGATGAAGATAAAGTTTCGCAACTCTAAGATGAGAAGTAGGATTTTTACCACTTAATTCTCAAGTTCAGTCTCCTTGCATATTACATTTCTGCTTGTTTCCTTTACTGACCTAGAAATTGGTTTCTATGGCTTAATAAGCATTAAGGATTTAGGAAGTTAGAGTTCTGTCTGATTTAGAATACCACTTATTACACAAGTTAATCCTCTATATAAGTGTTCCTTATTCTTCGTGGCATGACTCCTCTGCACGACCCTCCAACCCATGCTCCAATGCCTGCCTTCAGAATGAACCAGAGACAATGCTAGATGTAAGGATTTGGCTCGATTGATCTTTCTATGGTGAAAAAAAATTTGGTTTTAGTGCTCGATTGGTCTTTCTATGGTGAAAGGTCGCTAAAGAGCCAGTGCAACAGATGCACAGGAAGAGTCACTAAAAAAAGGTAAGAAACAAGAATAACTCATGAAAAGAAAGAGAACTGTTGAATCAGATAGTCTAAACCCCCAAGCATAGGCAAAAGTGATTTAAGCGTCCATCAAGATTGTATAAGCTCTCATACCATGTGAAAATAGGCGAGAAGAGAAATCATCTTACTGAAGTTGCTTTATGGTTAAAAACATACAAGACAGCTTTGTAATGTAAAGTCAGATGCAAAAGCCACAAACCTGAGTAATAACAGAATTCCCAGCACGACCAACAACTGAAATGCGAGTTCCAGAAAGTCCAGCATCTTGTCCATACAATGAAAGTCCAGTAGAATGATAATGTGAGTCCAGCTAGCTTTCACATTCAGAAAATAGAGAGTCCCTCTTTGCTGGAGGATAATCAACAAGTCCTGATCGGGAAGTAGGCATCGACCTCTCAGACCAAGGCTCAGTTTCACGCTCCTTAACGCGAACACAAGTGTCCAGGCTCAGACCAAGGCTCAGTTTCACGCTCCTGAACAGCAGGTGTATTGTACTGCAGAAAGAACAAGTATAACAAGGATAAGCAGATCAAATAACAATGATATGATAACAAACTGATAAAGGAAAAAGGCATAAACTTACACTCTTTTCAAACAAGGGAAGAACACTCTGATCCACCAAGAACTTTCTAAGGTGCCCAATCACTGATTCTAAAGCTTGAAGAACCTTAAGAGCTTCACCTTGAATTTCCACAATTCTCTCATCGAAGTCGCATATATTGACATCTCATCTGAGTACATAGATTAAAGTGAACCTCAGTAACTTAGTTAACAGTAATTCTAGTAACTCAAACAGTAATAGAATTAAGACTGCAAAGAAATACCATTGGAAAGAACACGAATGGAAGCACCAGTGTTTTCTGGATAGACTTGATTAAAGACCCTTGCTTTCCTATTAAGTTCACAGCTTGTGATGATGCTACAAGAAGTCTGATGGAGAAGAATGCTGCCCCAGCAAGTCCAGGTACGTTGACATCATCTTCACCTTCAGACAGACCACTGACACATTTGAACATCCTTATTACAGCATTCATCGCAGGGGATAATGCTGCATCGGGTTCTTCTTTCCCCGATATTAGAACCTGTTTATGAGGACAATCATAAAGACTACTTTTTCAAAGAGAGGGCAGAACATAATAAGGAGGTTGGAAGCCTTCACAAAATAGAAAATATTGAAAAATGTTACCCCAAAAGAATGATAGCAAATGAAGTATCTTAAGAGTGAGAGATGGCAAATAAAATGTGAACTTTGCAAGAAAATAATTAACCAGAGATGGCAAATAAAATGCGAACTTTGCAAGAAAATAGTTAACCATCACCTTTCCCCTTTCAATTAGTCATATTACAGGGGATGGACACTACTTATCAACTCTACAGCCTATGTCTGTCTGTCAAACACATCTTCAATCCCTTAGGGGTCATTTGGTATCTAGTTAGAAGCTAAGTTATTCATGTATTAAATTTGGCATAAGTAAAAATCTTGTTTTGTGGTATTCTTTTACTATGCATAAAATAGAACCCACTTACTACGATGTTAGGTTTGCAATTTAGAAACCGCATAACTAGGGATGGCAACGGGGCGGGGCAGGGCAGGTTTTGAGCTATGCGGGGCGGGTTTTGAGTTATGCGGGTGACGAGCGGGTGCGGGGCAGGTTGAAGTAACTATTTTTAAAACTAATGCAGAGCCGGGCGGGTTGCAGGTTTAAAAAATCAAATAGGAATTCGAAGAAATTAAATTTTTGTAACTAATGCAGCCGAGAGATGTTTTATGGAGGTGTCTAGAGGTGAGAGGTGTGCCATTGGTGTATATTAGGGCGATTAAAGATATGTACGATGGAGCCAAAACTCGAGTAAGAACGGTTGGAGGAGACTCTGAGTATTTTCCTGTTGAGATGGGACTCCATGGGTCATATCGTCGTTTGGGGTCAGAGGGTAGGGGCAGGGGTGAAAAGAGGGTCACGAGCTTAGTTAACTTAAGGATAGCATCGTGGAATATAGGGTCGTTGACAGGGAAGTCTATAGAATTAGTAAAATGTCTTAAAAGGAGAAGTATTAATATAGCGTGTGTCCAGGAGACTAGATGGGTAGGCACCAA